>WEDG01006625.1:0-20068 GCA_017591395.1 Schistocephalus solidus
ACACTTAGTTAATGACACTCAACCTAGCCAAACCTTGACACGAGGATTTTGAACACATCGATCTTTACCCTGTATACGCCAGTATGACAGCTGCTTGCGCCCACAGCCAACAAATCTCCCCAAAAGTCGTAAGAGCTGAAAGTTTAACGCATACTACTATACTGGGAAGGAATATTTTTGCCAGTATAAAAAGGAAAAAATAAGGGTGGAGGGATAAAAAACGTGGGCTTCAGGTAAGAATGGCGAACTCATAGACAGTTCGACCTTCATGTTCGACAAGGGCCATGGATGCTGCACAGCAAGGTGGCGCAGGGACAGTGACTTACGCGTGAGAGTAGACTTGCGCCGCACCTACCGGACTCTCTCCCCCTTCCCTAAGCACGTCAAGTCCGAAGCGGCACCTTTTTGAATGACGTTAAGCTCCGAAGGGTTATTCGTGCCGAAAGTTCAGATTTTGAAATGCGTGACAACGAATTCGAACTCTCAAAGATATAGTCGACAACATTACCCCGGAAACACGTCCTAAAAGTATTTCTTTTAAAACTTTCATTCTTCAACAGTATTTTCACGCAAGCGGATTAGAAAAGAGCAATGAAGTTCTCCAAGGTGACAACCAGTTCACTGGGGTCAAAACAGATCAATATAACGTGCATTCGGCGAACATGATGCCAGTTCATTTGGCAAATCTTTTGTAGACTGCGCTTAGTCTCTCTGGAGTACACAGTTTAGGCTTGGAGGTCTTGGGGGAAGACGCACACAAACGGGCTACGAGAATGATGTCCAAACTGAATTTTCTTCAATAATTACAAGAAACGTCTCTTTTTACTCTATCACCTACCTTATCTTACTTTAATTGTTCAAGTGTTAAAAGGCCCACATGGACCACGAGCAATATTTCCCAGCTGACGATGAAATCGAGTAATTTTGGAAATTGGATCAGGGGAAGAGAGAGATTTGTCATCCACAGTTGAGTTAAACGGGTTTCTAGCGACGAGATTGGCGGAAATTTAACTCCCTCCGATCAATGTGATCGAGGCCTAAAGGACCAGTGTCTTCAAGCATTTTTTTGACAATAACCAATGAACAAGATTGAAAATGACAGTCTGACCATCTCAGACAACCGTGTCCTCCTTGGGGCCCTCAGAAAGCTGGATGGTGACTTGCATGTGAAGTAGTCCATAATGTTAATTGACTTTCGCCGCATCTACCACACCCTCTTCTACCTAAAAAACTGGGGAGTAGTGCCAAGAAAGAGTCAGACAGAGTGGACACCAGATTGGGCGCAGCAAATGGCGAAGCCAAAAGCACGGTTACGCGTTTTACACATGCCTGGTTCAAGCACGATGGACCCGGTTTTCAAAGAAACAAGAAAGGGGCGCCTGGGGTCCCAACTAATTGGGCGTGCCATAGAAATCACATTGGTAAGGAGCCACTGCAGCCTATAGTGTTTGTTCGCAGAGGAGGACCGAGTTTCCTCGTCACTTGGCAACCCTTAACGCCACGGTGTTTTGCACATCGAGATAGTTTAAACATACGTCAGAATTGACTCTCTCTACCCTCTCATAAACCCCAAACCACTGCTGGAGCTGTTCGGTCATCCAGCGCTGAACACACGGACTCGAACATACTATACCTGCATTTCGTATGTTGAAGTAATCAAAAGATTTCAGTCTGAACTGCCCTGGTCACGTGTCAATACCATTGATAAAGCCTCTCTCCCTTCACCACCACCCAGCCTTTCTACGCGCACGCACAACTTATCAAGCCTTTCATCTCCCTCCTTATACTATCACTAAGAAATAGACAGCGGTCAATACTACGACAATCCTGGTAAAAACGGTGTCTGCTCTTGGCCTCGATTTCCTAGACGACGACCCCAGTTCAGTTTTCAGCAGTACCTGCATGTTTAACTGCACTGCACGCCCTTACCTTGTCCTCCTTCTCAGAAACATGCAACGAGACGCCCTCTAGCTATAATGAAAATACCACACAGCATGCTATTAATTGTATTTAAGTACAACTAACATACTTATGTGCATAACAAAGGGCACGATACCCTCTTGGTCGATTACTTTCAAGAACTTACAGTAACTTTCACGAACCATTGTAGGCCTTTATTGAAGTTAGCAATGTTAATGGCATCCCGGTGCAAATTTGCAGACATTTCGTTTCAAACTACCGTAAATTAAGCTGATGGTAGGGTGTCACGATCCCAGTGGCCAGTCGACAAAGACACCTTGCAGTGTGATAGTAATTAAATACGTATATATCCTCAAGAGGGCAGACCATGCGCAGACCGCTGGTCTCCGAATTGGTTAAGCAACGCTGCCAGAGCAAAACATCAACTGTTTCAAACAGCAGGAAAGGGCCAACATCCATCCATTGGCTTCCCAAAGAAAACAAACTCCCCGTGGGGTAAAAGGTCACGAAAAAGCAATCAACTACCAGGACGAATTCGGGCGAGATATGATAGCAGAGATGAGGATGGAAGAGGGATGACAGAAGATTTGCGCAGGTTGATATATATATATATAATGGGCATTACGTGGTTATTCCACAGTGGTTGATTGTCTTCGACCCAAATGTTCATTGAAATTTTTGGTCTGACCCTAAAAAGTCAGGTCCGAATCATCTGACTCCATGTCCTGCACTTAATAATTTCAGAAATTATTTCATTGATTTTTCTCTGGAGTCCATATACCAGAAACCGCATAGAGAACGCTGGGGGACCCAATGAGGAGCCGAACCCCTCGTTGCTGCGTCACGCAGCAGCAGAAACATCGGTGAAACACGTGTCTGGGCTTTTAGCTAGTACCTATGTCGGAAGTACGGTATAATATATGTGCCATATACGATTCATACTACTTGTTGTACTACTTGTTTGTAGAATGGGCATTATGTGGCTATTCCACAGTGGTTGATTGTCTTCGACCCAAATGTTCATTGAAATTTCGGGTCTGACCCTAAAAAGTCATGTCCGAATCATCTGACTCCATGTCCTGCATTAATAATTTCAGAAATTATTTCCTTGATTATTCTCTGGAGCCCATATACCAGAAACCGCATAGAGAACGCTGTGGGACCCACTGAGGAGCCGAACCCCTCGTTGCTGCGTCACGCAGCAGCAGAAACATCGACGAAACACGTGTCTGGGCTTTTAGCTAATACCTATGTCGGAAGTACGGTATAATATATGTGCCATATATATATATATATTTCAAATGTTCGAGAATATTCGGGGTTCAGGTTAGTGTATAGAAGAAATTTGGAAGGCGTTCTCTAGTACCAAATGTTTATTTATCTGACCTTTTAAACTCTCACGCGAGCCCATTGCCAAGTAATAAATGACTGTACAACTCACAGCATAAATATGCAGAGAAAGAAAGAGTTCACAGATGAAATCATTGTTTAGAGGTGTGCGATTGAGCCGTTAAAAAATCAATCGTCAAACGAAATAAAGGCAAGAAATAGAACAAGATTCTCGCCCCAGACAATTTACTGATACGGGATATACAGACCTGCGACGTGTGAGAAAAGTTGCTGTAGAATCACAGTTGCTTTTTCGATGGGGTTGGGGAAAGGAAGGGTAAACAAGTTCGGCTTTCTGTCCTGCAGGGGCAGGGTTTATGGTGGAGGGATGGAAGTGCAGGCGTCCTGATCAGAGGTCGTTGAATTGAGATGGACACTGGGCCTATAAACCATGCTATTTGGCTCCCGAAAACAAGAAAAAGATTAGAATGACCTAGGATGCCTAAGTTTGTTTCAGGCATTAGGCAGCAGGTTTACATCGATGCAATTCAACTTTGAAATCTAATTGGAATTTCTAAATTTACTGAATTTCGTCGTCTTGTGCTAAAATAATTAGCTGCATTTCCAACCCTTAAGCACCTTCACTTATCTGTGGTAGTTGTCCCTTTGTATAGGAGGAAATATGCCTTGTCATTCATTTTCATCCGCATCGCCTCATTCGGGTTTAAGTGGTTCCGTATAAATAAGAAGTTGGCTTTAGCTTGTATGTAGAACCTCATTTAAAATTTTGGAAATAGATTTATTTTCCAACAATAATTAGTCTGCCGTAACCATTGTTATTGTCAACATATCAGCTGAAAGAAATTTTATATATGGGCCTACGTTTCAAACTGCATAACCTCATTTTCAATTCCAATTGTTCACCTTTTATTCTGTTATCCATAAAATTATTCACTGCCTTTAAAAAAATACCCTATTACTAAGCGTTAACTTTCGAAGTGAAAACATTTTTTCGTTCGCCCTATCGACACTAGAAAAGACCCTGAATTTTTTTCTCATTTCAATATAAATCCTCAAGCAACTCTTCGACGTAAGTTGAACAAGAATAGTAGACAAATTCCTCAGCTAAAACGTACCGTTACTATAAAATGCTTGACCTCGATGCCCTTAGCAATTTTACTAGTTCTATGTCTCAGTATGGATCACTGTTCCCGATTCTTGACGCTCTTTTTGAAGGAGACGAGTCCATATTGACTTCTCAAAATGTGCGAAATTTAAACCGTTAATCCACCTTGTAACAACCGAGAACTGTAACAGAAATAAACGAAGGTTCTACTTCATTTTGAAAAGTTTTCCCAATAATAAACAGCAACTGTATGTCGCTTCCATTTCCTCCACTCCTGCGGCTTTACATTTAAGGTCGCAGAAGCTAAGACACTTTAACCTCGGAGAAAAAAACCCTCTATTCTTTTCAAATTGTTTTCAGCGATCGAATTCAATTTAATTTCCTTCCAGCACTAGCACTAAGCTCAATATCTAACGCGAAAAAGATTTTTTTATTTGCAGAGATAAAACCCCAATGGAATGTAGAGTCTTGCCGTCATTAACAATCAAGAAGCCTATATTCAATTCTGGATATCCAATACTTATCTCAAAGTTGCACCCTCTAGCTGTTGTTAGCCAACGTCCGGTGGTTTCAGTCACACTTGACCCTTTGCCTGATCACAGCATACCGGATGTAAATGAAACTTTCCACGTCATCACATCTCCAAGCCGTGGTATTAGCCCTGATATTTATTCCAGTTTTAATAGAAAGCTTGTCGCTTACCGAAATGATTGGCTAAGACTGGATTCATAATCGACATACAGGCGCTAGATTAGTGACGTAGTTCAAAAAACTGGGTCCAGTCCACCTCGTTCCCATTCCAGGCCAACTGCACCGGTCTCAACTCTTCAGTCCAATAAGCCTAGCCGGAAATTCTAATTATGATCCTAATCCAAGTTCTAAAATTAAATGTCAATAGAGTTGGGAAACCTGCTATCGCTCCAGCATCTACAATACATGCTCAAATTTTCGTTAGCAATTTTTCCCTTTCCAACAACTTTGCAGGCTGGCCAATTAATTAGACCTACTCCATATGCTAACAGTTGCCCAAAACCATCTGTTCCATTTTCAAATCTCATTGACCCTCATATCATGCTAACATTCTTCAAAATACTATTTTAAGGCCTTCTCCTATTTTCGCAACCGCAGAAAAAAACCTTCCTTTCCATGTATGCCACCAAAGTATGTCTCTCTACAAATATCATAATTAACAACAAAAAGTTAGCGAATTGTAGACCGCAACTATTTTAATTTCCGCCAACTCCGCAGTTTAATTCTCCACCCCCATGTCTTCCTTTTTTATAAACACTAATAAGCGTAACCTGCGTCCACCGAATATGCTTTGTATAGATTCACTCAATGTGAGATCAGTCGTGAATATGATGACTGAGTTAAGAACTGTAGCTTTTGAGTTTGACCCAGATGTTTTGTGCATCACAGAATTCTGGGCTCACTCTTTAATTTCCTACTCGATATTCGCTTTAGATAATTTTAGTATATATCGACAGGACCGCGCTGAAAAACGTGGCGATGGTTGTCTTCTATATACTTGGTTATCTCTTATACATGCTCCCTATCATCTAAACATTTCTTTGTTTTCCGGAAATATTTGCTTCGTTTCAGTCATCCTCCCGCACAATAAATAAACGATAATTGGTTGCGTCTATAATCCTTCTTGTTATTCTGGCAATGACAGCCAGCTCTGCGAAATATTCGAAAAAGCTACAGAGACTCCGTTTGCTGTCCAAATAATCGTAGGCGATTTTAATTTGCCAGAAATCGACTGGCATGCAAGTACTTCTCCGCCAAAATTTGAGAAATGGATGAACACGATTTGCTTTTCAAACATGTTTTAATAAGTGAAAGCAGTGACTAGAAAAGATAATGATTTAGATTTAATTTTTTATAACGGTGTTCACCCTTTACTCATGAATTTCCACCAAGCCTTTTTTACAAGTGGTAACGCATTAATTCCTTGATGTCTTCTAGTCTCCACCTCTATAAAGCCAGAGGTAAAATCCAACTACCTCGACCTTGCTCATGTTAACAAGCAACTATTAAATACTTTCACAAGCACTCTAGATTGGTCGAGCATATTTTCAAATAATGATTCAAAGTTCTTCCACGATATCTTCCAAGGCCTGAGACAAGGGCTCCTTGATTTCATTCCCCAAAAGACATTTTAATCAAAGACTGTTTCTTCCATAGTCCCACCCTTTCTTCAAAACCGACTTTAAAAATTACGAAAGCAGCTAAAGGATCTATCCTTTAGTTCATTATCGGTTCACTAAAGGATCATAAAAATATTCGAGTTAGCTTCATAAATGAGGCTCACACGAGATGGGAGTAGGGAGTCTGTAGCAATTAGCGAAGCTAATACTTCCAGATCTGTGGCTCAAGTCTTCCGTCTCCGTTCTTCCGCTAAGTCTAACACAGTTATTTCGCCTGTACTCGATTGCAATAATAATTTTATTACAGAGGATTTGGGCAAAACGAAATTGGTAAATTCCTTCTTTGCCAGACATTTTACCCTTGACACCAATTCCATCCCTTCAATTCCTGTGACATCTCATCAGTTACTAACTACCTTTAATTTTGTTCCTGCAAATATTCAGAAAGAGATAAGCCAAATTTGCCAATCACACTCAGCTGTAACTGACAACATCCCAAATTCCTCCTTTGCTGAGCAGAGTATTCTCAGTCTTTCTCGAGAATGGCTTCTTTCCAGATTATTGGAAAACATGTATTATTATTTCAGTCTTTAAATCTGGTTCACGCTCTGATGTTCAAAATTATCGCGGTGTCCATAAAAATTCTCCTCTTGAAAAACTGGTTGAAAAACTAATTGCCGTTGAACTTACAGATTTTTGCATAACCAATGAACTTCTTAGGTCTTCCCAACATGGCTTCCTTCCTGATCGCTCTTGTGAAACATATCACCTGTCTTTTCTTAATCTATTAACATTTCTTCGCAATGATCAACTTTCTGTGGTCGTTATATATTTTGATCTTAGCAAGGCCTTCGATTAAGTGCCTCATGGGTGACTTATAGTTAAGTTGGAAGCTTTAGGACTTCGTAGTCTCCTTACCGATTTCATTAGGTCATATCTAACTAATCGTAAACAAAAGGTCTTATTGGGGTCCTCATTTTCGGCTAAGATCTCTTCTGTAAGCGGTGTCCTTCAAGGCACCATTTTAGGTCCTCTTTTGCTTTTACTTTACATAAATCATATTTCGTCATCAATTAAGCACACTCTCTCTCTCTCTTATTAACTCTGACGATCTTAAATGCGTATATTCTTTTTCTAACTTTACAGCCCAACTTTGCTTAGAATAAACCCATGCCGACCTGCACGCTCTTTCCGCGTGGAGTTCAAAAGGGCAAATAAATTCTCACCTTCTATGGTCCTTACACGTGTTTTGGGCTTGAAAGGCTACTGCAACCAGTGATTTTTCAAGGCACCCCTATGACTGGATGTTCCATAATCAAGGACTAAGGTTTAAATTTCACAAATTATTTAGATCTCTCGCCTCATGCCAATAGAATTATGGCCAAAGCTGCCCAGATTTGTGGCTTTACTGATTATAATTTTTGCTTTCCTGAAATTAAATGAAGACTTTATCGAATGTTAGTCCTTCCCATTCTTGAATATTGGTGCCTATTCTTTGGTTTAATAACGAGTTTAACAATTCTAAAGTTGAAAATTTCCGAATAGGTGCCAGCTTACAAACCTTAACTTGCTATGTGTTCGTAGACGGTAAAGAGTGTGAGATCGAGCGTGTATTAAGTATGAAAATTTAAGCCCCGATTTTTTTATCCGAACAGATGCTGCCACCTGCATGACCTCGCGGGTCGCCATCGTTTTGCACAGGCAGTAATAGATTCAGAGGATGACAATAAACGATAGCAGTTATTATTTATAAAACAATACTTAAACCATAAAACGTGGCTGTGGTTGTCATTCTCCCGCAAAATAAAATAGCGATAATTTACTGAGTCTATAATCCTTCTTGTTATTCCGGCAATGAAAGTCAGCTCTGGGAACTCTTTAAAAAAGATACAGAGACTCCGTTTGCTGTCCAAATAATCGTAGGCGATTTTAATTTGCCAGAAATCGACTGGCATGCAAGTACTTCTCCGCCAAAATTTGAGAAATGGATGAACACGATTTGCTTTTCAAACATGTTTAAATAAGTGAAAGCAGTGACTAGAAAAGATAATGATTTAGATTTAATTTTTTATAACGGTGTTCACCCTTTACTCATGAATTTCCATCAAGCCTTTTTTACAAGTGGTAACGCATTAATTACTTGATGTCTTCCAGTCTCCACTTCTATAAAGCCAGAGGTAAAATGCAACTACCTCAAACCTTGCTCATGTTAACAAGCAACTATTAAATTCGTTCACAAGCACTCTAGATTGGTCGAGCATATTTTCAAATAATGATTCAAAGTTCTTCCACGATGAACTTCAAGGTGTGAAAGAAGTGCTCCTTACTTTCATTCCCCTAAACACGTTTATATCCAAGGCTGTCTCTTCCATAGTTCCACATTTTATTCAAAAGTGACTTTAAAAAAAATTAAGAAAGCAGCTAAAAGATCCATCCACTAGTTCATTATTGGTTCACTTAAGGATCGCACAGATATGCGAATAAGCTTCAAAAACGAGGCTCACACGAGATGGGAGTAGGGAGTCTGTAGCAATTAGCGAAGCTAATACTTCCAGATCTGTGGCTCAAGTCTTCCTTCTCCCTTCTTCCGCTAAGTCTTACACAGTTATTCCGCCTGTACTCGATTGCAATAATAATTTCAGAGGATTTGAGCAAAGCCGAATTGTGAAATTCATTTTTAGCCAAATATTTTATCCTTAAAAACAATCCCATGCCATTAATTCCTTTTGACATCTCATCAGTTACTCACTACCATTAAATTTTCTTGCTGCAAATTTCCAGAAGCAGATCAGCCGACTTAGTCAATCATACTCAGCTGGGACCGACAACATCGCAAATTCCCTCATAAACAACTAAGAGATTTTCCTCCTTTACTGAACAATGTATTGACAGAGTTCCTCGAGAAGTGTTGCTTTCCTGATAAATGGAAAACCTCTAGTATTATTCCAGGCTTTAAATATAGTTCACGCTCTTAGGTTCAAAATTATCGCGGTGTTCATAAAACGCCTTCTCTTGTTAATATCTTTGAAAAATTAATCACCCTACAATTTACAGATTTTTGTATAACTTATCAAAAACTTAGCTCTTTCCAACATGGCTTCCTACCCGATCGCTCTTGCGACACATGTCACATGTCTTTACTAAATCTACTAACTTCTCTTCATAATTATCATCTATCGGTGATCATTATTAATTTTGATTTTAGTAAGAAATTTGGTAAAGTGCCTCATAGGTGACTCGTAGTTAAACTGTAAGCTTTAGGGTTTCGTAGTCCCCTTATAGATTTCATAACGTCATATCTACGTAATCGGAAACAAAAGGTCCCCATTTTCAGCTGAGACCCCTATTGTAAGCGGTATACTTCAAGGACCCGTACAAGGTCCTCTTTGTTTTTGTTTTAAATTAATGATATTTCGCCATCAGTTAAACACTCAATCTTTTATTTATGCGGACGATCTTAAGTGGGTTTATTCTTTCTCCAAATCTACAGCCCATCAGTGCTTAGAAGAAATCCATGCAGACTTGCCTTATCTTTCCGCGTGGCCTTCAAAAGGGCAAATGGAATTCTCACCTTCTAAGTGCCGTTACATATGTTTTGAGCGTGAAAGGCTACCGCAACCATTTATTTTTCAAGGCGCCACTTTGAATGCATGTTTAGTATCAAGGACTTAGGTTTAAGCTACACTAATAATGTATATTTCTCGTCTCATGCCGATAGAATAACTGCTTACAATTTTTACCTCCCTGAAATGAAATTAAGACTTTATCGAATGTTTGTCCTTCCCATTCTTCGGTTTAATGAAGGAGTCCAGAAGTTCTCAAATTGAAAATTTCCAGAGACCTTTTTCGCGGAAACTCTTACCTCTTACACTTTTAACTACCTCCTACTCAAATAGAGGCCTGCTAACTTCCTTAAACTGCTATTGGTTCGTAGGCTGGAAGCTGATTTCTGTTTCCTTTTCCACCTTTATTATAGTGTAAGTCTTCCCCGGATTTCAGCCCTAACCCCTGTCAGTGTTCCGTACAACCCCTCCTATATCCTCCACATATAAACGCTCTCTGTTCTTTGCTTCCTGGGATTGCTTTCTTTGAAATAACCTGCCAATCGATATAAGGTAAACAAATAGCCTATCTGCTCGCAAACGCAAACTGAACATATAGCTTAACAATGATTCAATTAACCTTTTATTTTCCTCTTCCTTCCCGAGCGCCTTTCTCCATGACTCTGCGAAAGGACCATCGTGAATCTAGGAAACTGTCTCCAAACTTACATTTCCATGCATCGTCGCTCTCAATAACCACGATGTATGGCTAACCCACCCCACAGTCGAATAATCCTTATACAATTGGGTCATACTGGCGTGCATGTTTAAAGCACCTTTGATTCGTTGACCGTTATCTGTCATTAGAAGTCCAATCTGATAATTTAAATGTCTAGGCCTCACTTTCATCATCGATTCTCATAGGAAATAGCTGCCCTGAGCGCACCTTATTAACTTTATCGTACTCAATTGTCGGATCTTCCGTTTGCGATTGATGAGCAAATTTTCGTAAATTTCGGCACTTTGCATATGAGATGACCCAAACTGTAGCTTGGTTGTTGATATCCCCTCGCGACAGAAAAGGTATTTGTTGCACATTATTTATAGGGCATGGTTGCCAAGCCACTTCAGGCCTACTATCGCAGGCAGCAACCATCACATCACCTGCAACCCACAGTGATGAACACGAGGACTGTCAGCGATAGAAGGCCTGTTCCTCAGGATTTCAAAGACGCGACTATCGTCCATCTCTACAAGCGGAAAGGGAACCGACAATTCTGTGATAATCACAGAGGCATCTCGTTGCTCAACATCGCCGGAAGATCTTCGCCCGTATCCTTCTCAATCGTCTGAACGGTCACCTAGAGCAGGGCCTACTCCCGGA
This sequence comes from Schistocephalus solidus, assembly GCA_017591395.1. Taxonomy (NCBI): domain Eukaryota; kingdom Metazoa; phylum Platyhelminthes; class Cestoda; order Diphyllobothriidea; family Diphyllobothriidae; genus Schistocephalus; species Schistocephalus solidus. The sequence goes on from WEDG01006625.1 coordinate 11,452, forward strand.
AAGCCAATGTGGCTTCGGCCGATACCGCGGGACAACCGATATGATCTTTGCCACCCGCCAGCTACAAGAGAAGTGCCAGGAGATGCGAACTCACCTATAAACTGCCTTCGAGGATCTAACACGGTTAATCGCGACGGACTGTGGAAAGTCATGCAGAAGTTCGGCTGTCCTGAGCGGTTCACGCACATGGTGCGTCAGCTTCATGACGGGATGAGGGCGCGCATCACTTACAATGGGACGGTATCTGAAGCATTCGCAGTAACCAACGAAGTGAAGCAGGGTTGCGTATTGGCTCCCACCCTGTTTAACCTCGTGCTCACAGCTATGCTGATGCACGTTTACCGTGATGAGCAGCCTGGGATCCGCATCGCCTACAGAACTGATGGGCACCTTTTCAACAGTCTGCGTATGCAGGCTTCAACGATTGTGTCTACGACTACAGACCATGACTTGCTCTTCGCTGATGACTGCGCCTTTAACACCGTGACGGAGGAGGACATGCAAAGGAGTATGGACCTCTTCACCACAGGCTGCGCCGATTTTAGGTTAACAATCAGTACAGCCAAAACGGTTTTCATGCACCAGCCGCCACAATGCTCCCCGAATCAATGTCAACGGTGTTCAATTAAAAAATGTGGTAATCTTCGCTTATCTAATAATCACGCTGTCTCGCAACAAGAGAATCGATGACGAGGTTGCCCAACGGATCTCAAAAGCCAGTCAGGCCTTCGGCCGGCTGCAGGCCTCCGTGTGAAATTGCCACGGTATTCACCTGAACACCAAAGTGAAGATGTACAAGGCCGTCATCTTGACGACCATCCTTTACGGAGCAGAGACATGTACCGTCTACTCGAACCAAGCCAGGAAGCTGAATCGCTTCCATCTCAGCTGCCTCCACAGAATACTGAAGCTGAGATGGCCAGACAGGATCCCGGACACGGTAGCCATGGAGCGGACCAGAATCCTCAGCATCCACACCATGCTGAGGCAAGTGCAACTGCGATGGAGCGGCCACCTGGTAAGAATGGCCGACGAGCGACTACCCCAATAACTTTTCTACGGCGGTGTCACTATGGGTGCTCGCCGACAGGGAGGTCAAAAAAGACACTACAAGGACACTTTGAAGAAATCGCTAAAGCAACTGCAGATCAACCCGGTGACCTGGGAGGACCTCGCCCAGAATAGACCGGTATGGAGACGATCAGTGTAGACTGGTTCAGCAATCTATGAGGCAAACCTAATCGCCACTGCCAAGGCCAAAATAGCGGCACGAAAGTCACCAGTACCCCAGACAAACATCGTCGATGCCCAGGCCCTGCCAACATGACTGTACTGTCAATGCACCTTCCGCGCGTGAATCAGCCTGGTCAGATATCTTCGGAAGCAAGGCACCCAGAATCCGTCAATTCCAACTTCTACGTCAAATTCTGCCAACCATCATTCCGGCTGAGTGTGATTGGCAAATTTGGCTTATCTCTTTCTGAATATTTGCAGGAACAAAATTAAAGGTAGTTAGTAACTGATGAGATGTCACAGGAATTGAAGGGATGGAATTGGTGTCAATGGTAAAATGTCTGGCAAAGAAGGAATTTACCAATTTCGTTTTGCCCAAATCCTCTGTAATAAAATTATTATTGCAATCGAGTACAGGCGAAATAACTGTGTTAGACTTAGCGGAAGAACGGAGACGGAAGACTTGAGCCACAGATCTGGAAGTATTAGCTTCGCTAATTGCTACAGACTCCCTACTCCCATCTCGTGTGAGCCTCATTTATGAAGCTAACTCGAATATTTTTATGATCCTTTAGTGAACCGATAATGAACTAAAGGATAGATCCTTTAGCTGCTTTCGTAATTTTTAAAGTCGGTTTTGAAGAAAGGGTGGGACTATGGAAGAAACAGTCTTTGATTAAAATGTCTTTTGGGGAATGAAATCAAGGAGCCCTTGTCTCAGGCCTTGGAAGATATCGTGGAAGAACTTTGAATCATTATTTGAAAATATGCTCGACCAATCTAGAGTGCTTGTGAAAGTATTTAATAGTTGCTTGTTAACATGAGCAAGGTCGAGGTAGTTGGATTTTACCTCTGGCTTTTATAGAGGTGGGAGACTAGAAGACATCAAGGAATTAATGCGTTACCACTTGTAAAAAGGCTTGGTGGAAATTCATGAGTAAAGGGTGAACACCGTTATAAAAAAAATTAAATCTAAATCATTATCTTTTCTAGTCACTGCTTTCACTTATTAAAACATGTTTGAAAAGCAAATCGTGTTCATCCATTTCTCAAATTTTGGCGGAGAAGTACTTGCATGCCAGTCGATTTCTGGCAAATTAAAATCGCCTACGATTATTTGGACAGCAAACGGAGTCTCTGTAGCTTTTTCGAATATTTCGCAGAGCTGGCTGTCATTGCCAGAATAACAAGAAGGATTATAGACACAGCCAATTATCGTTTATTTATTGTGCGGGAGGATGACTGAAACGAAGCAAATATTTCCGGAAAACAAAGAAGTGTTTTTAAATGATAGGGAGCATGTATAAGAGATAACCAAGTATATAGAAGACAACCATCGCCACGTTTTTCAGCGCGGTCCTGTCGATATATACTAAAATTATCTAAAGCGAATATCGAGTAGGAAATTAAAGAGTGAGCCCAGAATTCTGTGATGCACAAAACATCTGGGTCAAACTCAAAAGCTACAGTTCTTAACTCAGTCATCATATTCACGACTGATCTCACATTGAGTGAATCTATACAAAGCATATTCGGTGGACGCAGGTTACGCTTATTAGTGTTTATAAAAAAAAGGAAGACATGGGGGTGTAGAATTAAACTGCGGAGTTGGCGGAAATTAAAATAGTTGCGGTCTACAATTCGCTAACTTTTTGTTGTTAATTATGATATTTGTAGAGAGACATACTTTGGTGGCATACATGGAAAGGAAGGTTTTTTTCTGCGGTTGCGAAAATAGGAGAAGGCCTCAAAATAGTATTTTGAAGAATGTTAGCATGATATGAGGGTCAATGAGATTTGAAAATGGAACAGATGGTTTTGGGAAACTGTTAGCATATGGAGTAGGTCTAATTAATTGGCCAACCTGCAAAGTTGTTGGAAAGGGAAAAATTGCTAACGAAAATTTGAGCATGTATTGTAGATGCTGGAGCGATAGCAGGTTTCCCAACTCTATTGACATTTTTAATTTTAGAACTTGGATTAGGATCATAATTAGAATTTCCGGCTAGGCTTATTGGACTGAAGAGTTGAGACCGGTGCAGTTGGCCTGGAATGGGAACGAGGTGGACTGGACCCAGTTTTTGAACTACGTCACTAATCTAGCGCCTGTATGTCGATTATGAATCCAGTCTTAGCCAATCATTTCGGTAAGCGACAAGCTTTCTATTAAAAACTGGAATAAATATCAGGGGCTAATACCACGGCTTGGAGATGTTATGACGTGGAAAGTTTCATTTACATCCGGTATGCTGTGATCAGGCAAAGGGTCAAGTGTGACTGAAAACCACCGGACGTTGGCTAACAACAGCTAGAGGTGCAACTTTGAGATAAGTATTGGATATCCAGAATTGAATATAGGCTTCTTGATTGTTAATGACGGCAAGACTCTACATTCCATTGGGGTTTTATCTCTGCAAATAAAAAAAATCTTTTTCGCGTTAGATATTGAGCTGAGCGCTAGTGCTGGAAGGAAATTAAATTGAATTCTATCGCTGAAAACAATTTGAAAAGAATAGAGGGTTTTTTGCTCCGAGGTTAAAGTGTCTTAGCTTCTGCGACCTTAAATGTAAAGCCGCAGGAGTAGAGGAAATGCAAGCGACATCCAGGTGCTCTTTATTCTTGGGAAAACTTTTCAAAATGAAGTAGAACCTTCGTTTATTTCTGTTACAGTTCTCGGTTGTTACAAGGTGGATTAACGGTTCAAATTTCGCAAATTTTGAGAAGTCAATATGGACTCGTCTCCTTCAAAAAGAGCGTCAAGAATCGGGAACAGTGATCCATACTGATACATAGAACTAGTAAAAATTGCTAAGGGCATCGAGGTCAAGCATTTTTTATAGTAACGGTACGTTTTTAGCTGAGGAATTTGTCTACTATTCTTGTTCAACTTACGTCGAAGAGTTGCTTGAGGTTTATATTGAAATGAGAAAAAAATTCAGGGTCTTTTCTAGTGTCGATAGGGCGAACGAAAAAATGTTTTCACTTCGAAAGTTAACGCTTAGTAATAGGGTATTTTTTTAAAGGCAGTGAATAATTTTATGGATAACAGAATAAAAGGTGAACAATTGGAATTGAAAATGAGGTTATGCAGTTTGAAACGTAGGCCCATATATAAAATTTCTTTCAGCTGATATGTTGACAATAACAATGGTTACGGCAGACTAATTATTGTTGGAAAATAAATCTATTTCCAAAATTTTAAATGAGGTTCTACATACAAGCTAAAGCCAACTTCTTATTTATACGGAACCACTTAAACCCGAATGAGGCGATGCGGATGAAAATGAATGACAAGGCATATTTCCTCCTATACAAAGGGACAACTACCACAGATAAGTGAAGGTGCTTAAGGGTTGGAAATGCAGCTAATTATTTTAGCACAAGACGACGAAATTCAGTAAATTTAGAAATTCCAATTAGATTTCAAAGTTGAATTGCATGGATGTAAACCTGCTGCCTAATGCCTGAAAACAAACTTAGGCATCCTAGGTCATTCTAATCTTTTTCTTGTTTTCGGGAGCCAAATAGCATGGTTTATAGGCCCAGTGTCCATCTCAATTCAACGACCTCTGATCAGGACGCCTGCACTTCAATCCCTCCACCATAAACCCTGCCCCTGCAGGACAGAAAGCCGAACTTGTTTACCCTTCCTTTCCCCAACCCCATCGAAAAAGCAACTGTGATTCTACAGCAACTTTTCTCACACGTCACAGGTCTGTATATCCCGTATCAGTAAATTGTCTGGGGCGAGAATCTTGCTCTATTTCTTGCCTTTATTTCGTTTGACGATTTATTTTTTAACGGCTCAATCGCACACCTCTAAACAATGATTTCATCTGTGAACTCTTTCTTTCTCTGCATATTTATGCTGTGAGTTGTACAGTCATTTATTACTTGGCAATGGGCTCGCGTGAGAGTTTAAAAGGTCAGATAAATAAACATTTGGTACTAGAGAACGCCTTCCAAATTTCTTCTATACACTAACCTGAACCCCGAATATTCTCGAACATTTGAAATATATATATATATATATATATATATATATATATATATATATATATATATATATATATATATATATATATATATATATATATATATACAACTAAATATGTTGCTAAGAGTGCAATAGGCAAGACGCAGACAGCTGTCTCACGGTCATTACCGATCATCAGTACATCATATGCCTTGGTGCACTTGCGCACTTGTTTGGCTTGTTTATGTACCCTCACTGCACAAGGCATATGATGTACTGATGATCGGTAATGACCGTGAAACAGCTGTCTGCGTCTTGCCGTTACTCTTTAGCAACATATTTGTGCTATATAATGGTATGTGTCCTATAACACAACGTTCGTTTATCGCCGGTAGGTAACTGGCGGGCGGACAAATGGGATCGAGTGAGATCCTTACCACATTAGTGAGTGTTACGCACTTGTTTGGCTTATATATATATATATATGGCACATATATTATACCATACTTCCGACATAGGTATTAGCTAAAAGCCCAGACACGTGTTTCGCCGATGTTTCTGCTGCTGCGTGACGCAGCAACGAGGGGTTCGGCTCCTCAGTGGGTCCCCCAGCGTTCTCTATGCGGTTTTCTGGTATATGGACTCCAGAGAATAATCAAGGGAAATAATTTCGAAATTATTAATTCAGGACATGGAGTCAGATGATTCGACATGACTTTTTAGGGTCAGACCCGAAATTTCAATGAACATTTGGGTCGAAGACAATCAACCACTGTGGAATAACCACGTAATGCCCATTATATATATATATATATCAACCTGCGCAAATCTTCTGTCATCCCTCTTCCATCCTCATCTCTGTTATCATATCTCGCCCGAATTCGTCCTGGTAGTTGATTGCTTTTTCGTGACCTTTTCCACCCCACGGGGAGTTTGTTTTCTTTGGGAAGCCAATGGATGGATGTTGGCCCTTTCCTGCTGTTTGAAACAGTTGATGTTTTGCTCTGGCAGCGTTGCTTAACCAATTCGGAGACCAGCGGTCTGCGCATGGTCTCACCCTCTTGAGGATATATGCGTATTTAATTACTATCACACTGCAAGGTGTCTTTGTCGACTGGCCACTGGGATCGTGACACCCTACCATCAGCTTAATTTAAGGTAGTTTGAAACGAAATGTCTGCAAATTTGCACCGGTATGCCATTACCATTGCTAACTTCAATAAAGGCCTACATTGGTTCGTGAAAGTTACTGTAAGTTCTTGAAAGTAATCGACCAAGAGGGTATCGTGCCCTTTGTTATGCACATAAGTATGTTAGTTGTACTTAAATACAATTAATAGCATGCTGTGTGGTATTTTCATTATAGCTAGAGGGCGTCTCGTTGCATGTTTCTGAGAAGGAGGACAAGGTAAGGGCGTGCAGTGCAGTTAAACATGCAGGTACTGCTGAAAACTGAACTGGGGTCGTCGTCTAGGAAATCGAGGCCAAGAGCAGACACTGTTTTTACCAGGATTGTCGTAGTATTGACCGCTGTCTATTTCTTAGTGATAGTATAAGGAGGGAGATGAAAGGTTTGATTAGGTGTGCGTGCGCGTAGAAAGGCTGGGTGGTGGTGAAGGGAGAGAGGCTTTATCAATGGTATTGACACGTGACCAGGGCAGTTCAGACTGAAATCTTTTGATTACTCCAACATACGAAATGCAGGTATAGTATGTTCGAGTCCGTGTGTTCAGCGCTGGATGACCGAACAGCTCCGACAGTGGTTTGGGGTTTATGAGAGGGTAGAGAGAGTCAATTCTGACGTATGTATAAACTATCTCGATATGCAAACCACCGTGGCGTTAAGGGCTGCCAAGTGACGAGGAAACTCGGTCCTCCTCTCCGAAACAAACACTATAGGCTGCAGTGACTCCTTACCAATGTGATTTCTATGGCACGCCCAATTAGTTGGGACCCCAGGCGCCCCTTTCTTGTTTCTTTGAAAACCGGGTCCATCGTGCTTGAACCAGGCATGTGTAAAACGCGTTACCGTGCTTTTGGCTTCGCCATTTGCTGCGCCCAATCTGGTCTCCACTCTGTCTGACTCTTTCTTGGCACTGGTCCCCAGTTTTTGAGGTAGAAGAGGGTGTGGTAGATGCGGCGAAAGTCTATTAACATTATGGACTACTTCACATGCAAGTCACCATCCAGCTTTCTGAGGGCCCCAAGGTGGACACGGTCGTCTGAGATGGTCAGACTGTCATTTTCAATCTTGTACATTGGTTATTGTCAAAAAAATGCTTGAAGACACTGGTCCTTTAGGCCTCGATCACATTGATCGGAGGGAGTTAAATTTCCACCAATCTCGTCGCTAGAAACCCGTTTAACTCAACTGTGGATGACAAATCTCTCTCTTCCCTTGATCCAATTTCCAAAATTACTCGATTTCATCGTCAGCTGGGAAATATTGCTCGTGGTCCATGTGGGCCTTTTAAACACCTTGAACAATTAAAAGTAAGATAAGGTAGGTGATAGAGTAAAAAGAGACGTTTCTTGTAATTATTGAAGAAAATTCAGTTTGGAAATCATTCTCGTAGCCCGTTTGTGTGCGTCTTTCCCCAAGACCTCCAAGCCTTAACTGTGTACTCCAGAGAGACTTAGCGCAGTCTACAAAAGATTTGCCAAATGAACTGGCATCATGTTCGCCGAATGCACGTTATATTGATCTGTTCTGACCCCAGTGAACTGGTTGTCACCTTGGAGAACTTCATTGCTCTTTTCTAATCCGCTTGCGTGAAAATACTGTTGAAGAATGAAAGTTTTAAAAGAAATTCTTTTAGGACGTGTTTCCGGAGTAATGTTGTCGACTATATCTTTGAGAGTTCGAATTCGTTGTCACGCATTTTCGTCACTAATAACCCTTCGGAGCGTAACGTCATTCAAAAAAGGTGCCGCTTCGGACTTGACGTTATCCACGTAGCGGTTTATGTACAGTGTGTGTGGTAAAGTGCTTAGGCGGGGGAGGGGGAGAGAGTCCGGTAGGTGCGGCGCAAGTCTACTCTCACGCGTAAGTCACTGTCCCTGCGCCACCTTGCTGTGCAGCATACATGGCCCTTGTCGAACATGAAGGTCGAACTGTCAGTGAAGTGCTTCTCAGAGGGCGCGTCTATGAGTTCGCCATTCTTACCTGGAGCCCACGTTTTTTATCCCTCCACCCTTATTTTTTTCTTTTTATACTGGCAAAAATATTTCTTCCCAGTATAGTAGTATGCGTTAAACTTTCAGCTCTTACGACTTTTGGGGAGATTTGTTGGCTGTGGGCGCAAGCAGCTGTCATACTTACGTATACAGGGTTAAGATCGATGTGTTCAAAATCCTCGTGTCTAGGTTTGGCTAGGTTGTGCGTCATTAACTAAGTGTCTTAGTGTC
>WEDG01006626.1:0-16779 GCA_017591395.1 Schistocephalus solidus
AATGATCGCCTGATGAGCCTCCACCTGCCTCATCTGGGAGAACAGTTTGCTACCACCATCAACGCCTATGCTCCACCTATGACGAAGCTCTGACGATGTGAAGGACACATTATACGAGGACAGGCACTAAGGTGATCTGCGATGCCAATGGTTTGACAGATCAATGCCTTATCATTTCCCAGATGGGGCTCTGACTGCAACCCCACGAAGGCCCCAAGGTATGTGACCACCAGGTAAATTAAATACGCTTTGTTAAATTTACCTGCTCACTGTTCTGATTTCAGCGAACAAATTTCCGAGAAACTGGAGAACCTGCATTCTACAGATAATAACGGCACCGTGGAAACACGATGGTGCCAACTGCAAAATGTCATCCAATCCACCGCCCTCGAAGTCCTCGGAGGTGCACTCCGTTAGCTCCAGGATTGGTTTGACGACAATGATGCCAACATCAGCAACGCAATGGCGGAGAATAATGGACTACTACAAGCCTACATGGACCTTCTAACTGACGCCAACATAGCAGCCTTCTTCATAAGCCGGCGCCGTGTATAGCAACAACGGCGGGAGATGCAGAATGCCTGGATGATCCGGAAAGGCTGACGAAATCCAGGGGTATGCGGACCGCAATGATAATCACAGAGGCGTATCGTTGCTCGACATCGCCGGGAAGATCTTCGCCCGTATCCTTATCCATCGTCTGAACGGTCACCTAGAGCAGTGCCTGCTCCCGGAAAGCCAATGTGGCTTCCGCCGACACCGCGGAACAACCGATATGATATTTGCCGCCCGCCAACTACAAGAGAAGTGCCAGGAGATGCGAACTCACCTATACACTACCTTCGTGGAGCTGAAGAAAGCCTTTGACACGGTGAATCGCGACGGACTGTGGAAAGTCATGCAGAAATTTGGCTGACCTTAGCGGTTCACGCACATGGTGCATCAGCTTCATGATGGGATAACGGCGCGCGTCACTGACAAGGGGACGATATCCAAAGCATTTGCAGTGACCAACGGAGTGAAGCAGGGCTGCGTATTGGCTCCCACCCTGTTCAGTCTCATGTTCTCGGCTATGCTGATGGACGCCTACCGTGATGAACAGCCTGGGATCCGCATCGCTTACAGAACTGACGGTCACCTTCTCAACAGTCGGCGTATGCAGGCTTCAACGCGCGTGTCTACGACTACAGTCCATGACTTGCTCTTCGCGGACGACTGCGACCCTTAACACCGTGACGGAGGAGGACATGCAAAGGAGCATGGACCTCTTCGCCGCAGGCTGCACCAATTTTGGATTAACAATCAGTACAGCCAAAACGGTTGTCATGCACCAGCCGCCACCCAGCGTGGAATACACTGCTCCCCGAATCAATGTCAACGGTGCTCAACTCAAAAATGTAGAAACCTTCGCTTATCTAGGAAGCACACTGACACGCAACACGAGAATCGATGACGAGGTTGTTCAACGGATCTCCAAAGCTAGTCAGGCCTTCGGTCGGCTGCAGGCCTCCTTGTGGAATCGCCCCGGTATTCACCTGAACACCAAACTGAAGATGTACAAGGCCGTGGTCTTGTCGACACTCCTTTACGGAGCGAAGACCTGGACCGTCTACTCGAACCAAGCCAGGAAGCTGAATCAATTCCATCTCAGCTGCCTCCGCAGAATACTGAAGCTGAGATGGCAAGACAGGATCCCGGACACGGAAGTCCTGGAGCCTCAGCAACATTTCCATAGAAGAGGTGTTTAAATAGTCATCCGTTGTCTACCCACAGGAGTTGACCGCTACGCTGTAGTTGCAGCTGGAGTCTCAGCTTCGTGTAGATACTGAGGATTACGTTTGGTCTTTAACTTTCGTACCCCGGGATCATGTCCTGCCACCTCAGATTTAGGATTATTCGAAGAGAGCTGTGGTGGAAGTAGTCAAGTCACCACACCTGTTTCTTGTAAACCGTCCAGGTTTCCGCTCCATGCAACAGCGTCACCAAGATGGCAGCTTTGTGCATCTTGAGCGTTGTGTTGAGTTGGAGACCATGACGAATCCGCACGGGGAACTGCAGCCGGCTAAAGGCCTGGTTGGCTTTGAAGACACGGAGTGCCACTTTGTCGTCGCTTTCGATGCTGTGTGGAATCTTTTTGTCTAAGTACACATAGTTGATCACGGTTTGCAGTGGGGTGCCGGTACCGTTGATGCGGCGAATGTTGTAGGCAGTGTCGGGCGGCAGTTTTGGACAGTAAGAATATACTGGCGCATTGTTGTTAATCCGGGAGAACAAAGACTATGTGAGGGGCAAAAATACATCTCGAGATTTTAAAGCGAAGACAGAGTTGGCGGGTGTCACAAGATCGAATATTCAACTACCAATTTTGAGCCACACTTAGTAAGTTATTATGTGCTCAGTGGCCCATAATATTAAATCTATTTAGGGTCCCCAGCCTTTCCGAAGCTGCGGAAATGTATTGATCACCCGAAAGGCGTGGGATGATTTTGAACGTTCACGCTTGGAATGAGGCAGAATGTTTATTTACAGGTTAACAATGCCAAGAAAGAAAAAGGGAGACTGGAATGGCCATTTTGGCACATCATACCCAACCCCTTGTTGTGCACCGCCCGAGACTCGAACTCGCGACCTGTTGATCAGAAGTACAGCGCTCTAACCATTGGGCCCCTGGACTCGCTGTCTTGCCGAGTTAGATCGGGAATTTCGACATTCGTTAATGAAAGCTGACTGATCGCTAACGGAACTCACTTGCCCGGTTCTGTCTTAGGGCTCACTCTCGAGCCTCGCCAGTAGCCGTCCAATAATTTCGAATTATTTGATATTTGGAGTAAGGTTAAGTATCCTGCGCATGTCGGACGAAAATGTCTCATTTACACCGGCCTTTAGAATGCTGGTCGGAACACCATCTGAGTGTGAACAACGCCACTGATGAAAAACTCGAATGCATACAGTTAACTCCCAGAAGGTAAAAAGGCATAGTTCCGTTGATCTGGATCTGGATTGTCAGAGTCGGCGCGCTCTAATTTTCAATAAAGATTTTTACAAGACTGAATTGAAACTAGCATCAGTCATCTTGGCATTTGTCGTAGGATTTAGCAGTGCGTCTTGATTGATGGGATGGTACGCCTATCCACGAGCTGTCATTGTGCGAGTAAAAGGTTAGTGACTTAACGAATGTCCCTCAGCAAAATAAACCTCATCGGCTAGTCATTCTTCTTCAGACAGTCAGTTAGCCCACTTAAAAATTTGGCAGAACTCAACGGTCGTTTTGGGGATGTAAACGACGGTTTACTGCGTTAAGTTAAAGGAAGAAAATTGTGAATATCATGAACTATCTTCTTTCTGGGATTAAAACGAGAAATGAGGGCTTTCAAAACTTTATAGAGTTTAGCAGAACAAAAAATCACATCCGAACTTAGGAGAAAATCAGTCGTCGTGCGAAATAAGATTTTTCAACAAACCGTCTTGCCAGATTTGTCGAAAATTGAAGAAGGAGCTAAGTTTCTAGAGACAATGCCATTAGCTGCGAGATCTAATGTAGAAATTACAATATCAGTCTCCCCTGGTCTTTGGCGTGACTCATTTCAGAAGGAACTATGTCACGGTCGAAACCGCTGACTCCCTAGTAAACCCTAGCTCGCCATTGGCGTTGCGAGCTTTGGCTGTCAATCGGTGTCATTCGCGTAGAAGCCCTCAAAGTCGCACGCATGCACGCACGCAGCGGTTACGTGCGCCACTACAGTCGGTTGAGTTGGACTGATATCGGTTTGGCTTTCTATGCTTCGCTGCTCTTGCGAATGCCCCGAGCCCTGTCAGTCGCATGAAAGTGCAAAGGCCGCGGTCAGCCTAATTTGTTGTCCCCACGTCCGCTTTTTCCCGTACTCGGCTGTTGTCAAGGCTACATGCACCCACACATGCACGTATCGATTGCGTGCGCTGGTCCCAACTCCATTTGCACGTCTGACGCATTCGCCGATCGATTTTACGTGGTGTTGAGGGCGGACAAACCTTTTCACCGGGGCCGTGCGTCCCACGTTACGAACCAGGGATTCGCCTGGCTGCGTGGGCGGCGAAGCGCCAGGGCCTTCGAACTACAGGAGTGTGCCTATTGGGACTGCTCGTCAGCCGTTTTGAGCGCGCTGCCTGCGGATTGGTGATCTGTAGCTCTAAGACGGACATGTACACATCCGACAGGCCTCCTCTAAAGCAGCGTATTAGGCGTTGCACCTCGCCTTTTTCTTCTGCTGTCACGCGATCAGGGTCGTGCCTCTCCTGAGTGAGTTCCCAGAGTCTTTACTATTGATATGATGATTTGGGAATACTTTTGTTTTCGTGGAGTGGACGAGCTAAAATTCCTGCGTCACGGGGTCCTATATGAATTTGTTTGGCAAATTCCGAAATTCAGGCAATAGCAGCCACAGTGCAAATTAGTCTCTGAGTGGAGTTAGAGTGACTGTGTGTCCTCTGGAAGGACAAAGAACCCATCAATCTGCTGTGCAAACCTCGCTTACAACTTTTTCGCGGATCCCCAAAAGGTGTGTTGTAAAGTAGTTGACGCAATATTGTGTTTTGGAGTGCGGAAAAGCTCCATAGATTTTAACGTTGTAAATCATGACTTTGACATGAGGGAAAGTATTAAGGATGCGCCTGCGCGTGTTCGTGTTCGTGTCATAAATACAATAAAAAGGGAAGTTCATTTGTGAAAAATTTCGTTTTCGAAAAATGCAATAACTGTTCAGTCAGACGACGCCTCCGAGATCAGGATACGTCGAACATACGTCATAGCATACCACAGTAACATTCAGTATGATTAGCCGCGGTAGGTGAAAGAAGTGCTGTGTGCTCCACATAAGGGTAGGCATAGGTACGGCGTCTTGCGCGTAAATTAGTTTCTATTTTCGCTGCATTTACTGCACTTTCCTTCACGATAACACGATAACACAGAAGCACTAGATGCTGGCATCCAGTATAGCTGCAAACCCTATGTTGTAGAAGATGGTATGATCACATCTGGCTTCGCTTAAGGTGCAATGGATGCGAAGAAAATGCGTTTTGAAGCACTGTGTAGCTATCGCGACGCGCCAAGACCTGTGGCTTGGAATACTGCCGATACGGGTTAACTTGGTCCTTTTCGGATGGAAGTCAGGCTGCCATGACTCCTCGATGTGGCCTATTGGACACTCCCACTCAGTTGGGAGCCAAGTAGCTCCTTCTTGTCTCTGAAAACCGGGTCCTTTTTGCTCGGAACAGGCGGGTTGAAACGTGCAGACGGACTGTATAACCTTGGCATCCACTACGCGCGATCTCACCTCCGGTCGTTTCGACGCCGAGGTCAGAGAGCTGTAAGAGGAGGTGCAGCAGATGCTGTGTAAGTGTGCTGTCACTAAAAACTAGTTCATCGCGCGCAAGTCACCGTCCGGGGCTCGCCAAGTTGTAGGAGAAGAGTGGATACCGTTGTTCACAACGGTCGAAGTGTTCTGATGTCCGCATTTCTTTAGCGCATATTGTCAACATTCTCAAGGGTGTTGGCAGCTCGACTCGTTGGTGCGCAATCGGAATAAGTTGGGCAGGTAAGATTTTTCGCAGATCCGCAGAGCAGAACTCAGCGGAAGCGATACTAAAAGCCCCTCCGGATCGACCGGATATGCAATCAACCATCTGCAATGAACAAACCGTCGGGAGATGTAATTGAACTGTTGTTTTGGCATTAAAAGAGGGCAGATCTTCAGCGTTTGCGAAGGGTGTCCGTTATCCTAAAGTGCTAGTGTATAACACCTAATAGACAATGCCCCCTCGCGTATTGGATGTCATCAGAATGTGTCGAATGCGATCTCCAAAGCCCCTTTCAGGCGCCCGTGCCCCATGAACTTTCAGTCTTCTTTTTGCGGATATTTGTCGCCCATTTTAAACTGAAAACTAAAATTGATGACAGGGCCGAAAGTTTGTCAAAATGTAGGAATATGTGGCTGATGCGTGCTCACGCACTGTCCCTTCGATAATGATAACATTTAACCTTCGTACTAGATATCTGGCTTTGCGTGTACGATGGCTAACCATGATGCACAGTTATTTAAAGAAGAACCAGCGCTTATACAATGTCTTCCCGAATTAAACGGCCTTCGCATGGCTGGAAAGCTGACCGATTTGACTATAGAGGTAGGTGTCTTGTATAATTCTCTAATTAACTTTTCGATGCAAGCTGCAAGACAACGTGAAGCTGCATGCGCACAGGGTTGTGTTTGCTTCCAGAATAGTGTCGCTGTGTGAATCTCTGTGTGAAATGCCTACAAATGAGCAGACTGTCCTCCACTGGCCAAAAGTCTCCTCCGAGTATTGTCATGTTGTATTATGACTGCCATCTAGAGTAGCTATACCCTTAACAGATTATGTTTACTCGGGCCAGCTGGAAGTTCATGAAGTCAATGCTGCTGGTCTGATTGTGTTGTCGCAACAGCTCTTAATGCCTCAGGTGGAAGAGTGGGCGGTGAGTTTTATGGCCGCGAGGTAAGGCTTTTCGCTTTCCCTTTAGCTTGCAGACTGAATTCTGAAAACATAGCAAGTAACTGGAACCTCGCGCAGTTGCTGAAAGGTGACCAATTAAGGAACGCCTGCCTGCAACACATCAAGACGGCATTTGAGGCTACAGTGGCTAGTGATTTATTCATGCAGCTGCCGTCTGACGTTGTGCTCTCACTGGTGCAGGCAGATGACCTTCAAGTAAACAGTGAGGAGGGCGTCTTCAGGGCGATTGGACGGTGGGTCAGTCCACTTGGCGAAGTGGATAAAACCCGAGTGGTCTATGCGGCAGAAATGATGAGGGAAGTGCGGTGGAACCGAATTGACAGCGATTTCAGATATAGACTATTTGATGATGAAGGCTTTTGGAACAAGAATGGAGATTGTTTGTAAGTTGCGATCAACTTTATCTTTGCTCTATTTAAGACGACTTCTAGGTCGTATAAACAAGTGGATTGAGTGTCCATCCTTGAGGGGCGATAGACAATGTCCATTTACTCAGAAGCATAGAGGACAACTGAGTAGCTCAGTGGATAGCGATTGTCCACTGAATGAGCAAAGCAGAAATGCATTGGACCAAATTTATCTAATCGGTAGGTCAACCACCGGAGGAAAATGGTGTCTGAGCCGGTACGATGCTGACACAAAAACTACGGAGCATTTAGCGGAAACAACCGACCCATCCTACACAGTTTATGTGGCCACCGAGGGTGAGGCTTCTGCACTCCAATTTTTGGGAGATCTATGACCTACTATTACTGTTTTGTCATATTTTGACGACCATTAATACTCTTTTGCGATATTTTTATGACTGCTTACCTGGAGGTACGATCTACATCGGGCCCACCAATGTTTAGATTCGGATTTCGTTGAACTTTTCCGTCGTAACGCGGCACAGTTGCGCGAACCTTGACGCAATCTGTCCGTGGTTGTGTTCGTCATATGATGATTTTTCTTCAGTACTTCATCAGACGGAAGAATTGCTTTGCGGAACAGGCGATTAATCGCCTCCGGACTTTCAAGCAAAGCGCAGTTCCGTTCAGAGGACCGCCTAATAACAAGTGATTACTTTGCCACTTGGTACATTAACGAGTTGTCACCCCTGCTAATTGTTTAATACCGTCCGACTGGCCTTTGTCCTCTCACCAGTGATTTTAAGCTGTGTGATAGAACACACCCGTTAAGGTATCATTTTTTGTCCCTAGTACATGTCAGTTCGACCGTCGTATTCCGAAGATGTCCACCGTATGCTCCACAGAAGGGTGGTGCATGGATGGTGACTTGCGCGTGAATTAGTTCTAAGTAATAGGAGACTTGCACTGCATCGACCGCACTCTCTCTTTCCTTACCCACCTGCGCCCGGTATCAAGACATAGTCAAGAAAACCGGAGGTGGGGTCCGGCGCAGATGAATAACCTCACACGGAGTGGGAGAGTGGAGTGCAGCATGAGCCTGCACCTACGCGTGCCCATGTTGGTCCCGCCTCCCATGTTCGGCATTTGTTATCGGATCTCGTCCCGAATAACGTCTGCCACACCCTGATGTGGCCCGCATGTTGGTTCCGCTCATCTACCACACGGCCCGTTTAGGGGCACCCGGACACATGTACTGCTGCAGGGACGTGGAATTACAGCAACGTGGAATACCTCTCACGACTGTTCATATTTGTTAGATCTAACGAATCTGTACCGGTTAAGCTACGCTAACAATATTCTGTCATGTTTAAATACATCTATCTTACCTTACCGACCATCATCCTTAGTTCTCCATCTTCTTCTTTATTTATCCTACCCTCCTAATAAATCAAAAAGACAGCATCTTTGCCATTGGTGCAGGCCCATATGACGGCAGCCATTCAAGAGTAGATAAATTTCATACGGAGGAACGTCGGTGGAGCAAATGCGCACCGCTCTCAGTGGGCCGGCAGGGCCATGCCGCAGTCGCCGTTCCGGTGGGTCGAGACAACGTGATATGCGTTTGTGGAGGATTGCAACAGAACAACCAATATCTGCACACTTGTGAACTATATTCCCCGCAGGAAGACAGGTGAGTAATTGTTCTGCGTTGTAAATTGCATGACGCTTGTGTTCACCGATGGAGAGGTTACTAGTATCGAGGTCGTCTATCAAAGATGCTCCATCTGCGGACTTGGGATCCGATTGGCTCTTCGCACTAAAGATAACCACCGCCTCATTTATGTGGTTACTTTCCTTGCTCGCCTTAGCGTATTTTTTCCTTGTAGAATAACATGGAGAATAATTATTTGTCGGTTGGACTGGGCTACTATCAGACTTTTGTCATGATTTCTGAACATTTTCACCGAAATGCTCACGGCAGCAGTGTATCTTTCTGCTGTTACGTGCTTACTCGGGGTCCACAGTCCTCTGTTTCAAAAGCCTAATATAGTGTTAACTGTGTTTCAGGACAAACCGTATGCTTGTGCTGAAAATACAGGTAAACAAATCTGTTAAGCCACAGTAGCTCATTTATCCGAGCTTGAGTTGAGTTGAAACTCTGCAAAATGAATGGGCGTCAGCTACCTTCAGTCGAATCGACTGCTTCTCGGGGAGTGGCAATCTCGCCTAAGCTCGAAAGGGCCTGCTACACCGCCCTGCATCCAGGCAGTTTTTGCCATACTGGAGGTGTATGGCATGATTGAAGTCAGTGATTAAGGATGCTTTCCTTTCATTAAAACTTTGAGCACTACTGACTGCCCAAGCCCCGGAAGATGAGCAACCTTGTTTGCAGCGTCTTTTAATGAAGTGTCTAACTGAGACCTAAATGCTCGCCTTGAAAATTAGATTCAGCTGATTTCCACTTCAGGCAGTCGGTCGATGGCGGCGTCACAGACGATGGAGAGCTTCGGTAGTGTTCCGCCCAGCGCTTCAGGATTTGCGACTTCTCAGTGAGCAGTGTAGTTCCGTCAGCACTGAGAAGAGGGGCGGCTCCTTTGATGGGAGGTCCGTAGACACCCTTGATGGCGGCGAAGAAGTTCTTCCATTCGTTTCGGTCCGCGTACCCTTGGATTTCCTTGGCTTTGCGGGTCATAGAGGCATCCTGCATCTCCCGCAGTCGTTGCTGTAAAAGGCGGCGACTTCGGTAGAAGGCTGTCTTGTTTGCATCGGGTAGGGCGTTCAACGTAGGCTTTGTGCAACCGGTTCTTCTCGACGAGCAAAGTGTTGATTGCCGCGTCGTTGTCATCGAACCAGTCCTGGTGTTGACGACGTGCGCGGCCGAGGACACCCAGATCGTTGGATTGGAACGTGTCCCTCAGTTGGCACCAGGGGTTCTCCATGGAGGCGTCCTCGTCAGCGTCTGGAAGGTTGGCTAGACGGTTGGCAAACTCGTTGCTGAAATGGAGATGGTGAGCAGGCACATTCAAAAAAACAGCATTCAACTTAACTGGTGGTCGCTTAACTTGGGGTCCCTGGGCGGGGTTGACGTCAGAGCCTCATCTTGGAGATGATGAGGCGGTGATCCGTCAAACCATCGGCATCGCGAATCGCCTTGGTCACCAGCACGTCCTGTCAATCTCGCCTCCGGACGAAAACATAGTCCAGCAGATGCCAGCGCCGCGACCGAGGGTGCATCCACGTGGCCTTCTACCGCGTCGGAAGGCGGAAGAAGGTGTTGGTCAGCAGGAGACAGTGTTCCGCACACGTTTGCAGAAGAAGGAGGCCGTTATCGTGACAGCTACCGAGACCTTGGGGACACAGCACTCCCTGCCTAGCAGCGTGGTCTGTTCCGACGCGGGTGTTGAAGTCACCAAGGACAATCAACTTATCCGCCTTCGGCACAGTCGCCAGGAGGGCGTGCAGGTCCTCGTAGAATTTGTCTTTCGTGGCATCAGAGCTCGTCTTTTTGGGGGGTGGAGGCGCTGTAATTGTGGCTTACTTGTCTCCACCGAGAGGCATGTGGAGGCTGATAGGGCGATCATTGATGCCCTGTGGCAGACAGGCAGACGTCCCACGAGGTCGTTCCGGATGGCAAAGGCGACACCAGCGTCGCGTCGCTCTGCCTTTGGCCGGCCGCTCCAGAAGGTGGAGCTGGCACCCACCTCCTCCGGCTGACCCTGTTTAGAGAATCGAGTACCGTGGAGAGCAGAAATTTCCACCTTGTAACGCGCCAGTTCCCAAGCGACTAGCACCATCATACGTTTCAGCCGGTTGCTCCTCCGATTGTCTAAAAGGGAATGAACATTCCAGGCTGCGGGCTCACCCGAGCAGCGCGGTGGATGGGGACGAGGGGTATTGCTATTTGTTTGAGTTTTATGACCGCGTATTTTGCGATCTGCGAACTGCGGCCGGCTGCAGAAGACGTGAGACCCAGCATTTGTTTAGGGCACCTTTTCTAGCCCCTTCCTCCGCGAGGAGGCAAGCAGTGCTGTCCCTAAATAGGGCTGCTCGGACATCCCAGACGGCTGCTGAACTCCACTATGGGGCATGGTTTTAGTTTTAGTGGTAGAGCGACCCGGGTTAGCCTGGGCCGCCCACGAGGTTGCTGTTGCCCCCGCCGTAGGACGTTCTGAGAGAGGGGAAGGTAGGAAGTTCGGGAGTAAAACATACCGGATGTAGAGGCATACACCACACCGGTGAGCCTCACCTGGTTTAGCTCGCCGGTCGTGACGGTTGCCCGGGGTGTGGCCGCTAGGAAGAACGACCGCGAACTCCGATCTGACAGAAGTGACAGGTGCCTTATAGAATTTTTTAAATTAGGGGACCATTGCCATCTGTCTCTTATTCAAAATGAACAACCAGTCTTCCATGTCATGACGTTTAGCGCGCTGGAACGACCTCCATTGTATCGAATTTATTATGCCGATTAAATTTCCATGCTACGCCTGAATTTGACTTCCTTTGTCATCGCATCCTCATTGTTCTCACTGCAGATGGTACACACTGCCTTATCTGAAGGAAAATAGGAGTGATTCTGCTGCAGTTGCACTGCCAGACGGTCGCGTGTTTGTGATCGGCGGTTCCACCCCTGTTTATGAAACGAAGAAATGGCTATCCTCCGTGGAGACGTTTCATCTACGAAAACTAGCAGACTGGCCAAAAAAAAAGAACGATTGGAATATCTGGTGGACGAATGCGGCTCCCATGATAGCTGCACGCTCAAAACACGCAGCTGTTGCATTCGATGGCTGCATTCTTGTTGTTGGAGGCTCCTGTGGAAATGTAAACTATGTAGACTCGGTCGAGGTCTTCTCCCTGCCGGACAATCATCGACCCATGGGACAGTGGACAGTTCTCACCAGCAGAACCTCCATGGGGCAATGTATTTCCCTCGTCGTTTGGCAGGACAGGCTCTTTGCCTTTTGTAAGTCCTCGAGGCTGTACCTTTTTATTTCCAGAATGAGTGAAACCAGGTTCAGTAGGATATATCGCGCCTTCTGCCAACTTCCCTGCTCTGGTATTTTTTCCTCCTTGCAGCAACAGATGCTGGATAGCGGCGAGCTAAGCAGTGGCTACCTACTGTTAGCAAATGTACGTAGATTTCTTAACATTGGTCAGACACGAAAAAATGGACACCTGTCTAATAGGAGTGGTTTCTTGCTAAATTCCAGGCTGTTAAATACCTCCGTGGATAACCGTCCCCTAACCTGGCCTGCAGTTTATTGCAAGACTTCTGCGTTCATATTCCCGTGGCTTACCTCGACATCTTCATTTTCACAAATTTTTAGGTTGGTGCGTTTGCTTACTAGACTGGCAGTTCAACCGCCGTGAACGATGACTGACTCACGTAGTTGGCACATTGGTGGTGACTAGCGTGCTATTTTTTTAGAGTGGTGCATATTTTTGCTGCATCGCCTCGACTACCTCATCCCAAAACCACCACATCCCTTACGCAAGACAAAGTCAAGATAATTGGGCGAAGGCAGCTATCAGAGTTGAGTAGTTGTTAATCTACGCATGACAACAGGACCTAACCCCTACTTTACTCGCGCCAGGTTGCATTCAATAAGGTCTTGACTGCTCCATTTCATCGAAGATTTTTATTTGAAGTGTAGATGGCGGGTAGGAAAGGCGTCCGAGGAATGTCGTAGGTCAGTTTTTGAATGTGAAACATGGATTACAGACACATGTTGGGGCTCTAGGCACTTAATAAACAGTCGCAATGTGAAGAGGAGGGAGGATTCGAAGGGGACTGACCAGAAAGACGCTTGATACAGATGAACGGTGGATTTAAGGCCAGGATAGGGTCGGCAGTATCAGCAATCTCGGGGGTTACTGTCTGAAGGACAGGAAGGGGTCAATATATGAACCTGACTCCATGCTGCTTTCAAGGTCATTCCAAACATTGGAGGCTGTGACGGGACCTCTCAGGATATTTTAATCCCTACAAGCACCCGTTTTTAACCTCATTTTGGGTTCGTTCTGCTCTATGTGAGCTGAACAGCGGCTTTCGAAGGAATGCACCAACTCAGAATTTACTACTACTACTACCAGCCATCTTTCCTCATTTGTTTTCTTGAAGGCTCCAAAGATGACTCATCCAACTCAATCCGGGAGTTCGTTCCGCCAGCAAGCCAGTCTGCGCCGTCGCGCAAGAAGTTTGACAACTGGTTATGGGCGCCTTTAGGCAGAGTGGATGAGCTAGACATCATCCGAGGAGCAGTTCTCCTGCATCAACTGTAATCTTTGCTTAAATGCTATAGCAATGCGTCTTAGAGCCTAATTTTTGAAGTCCGCTTATATGTTATTCCATTATTAAAGTTATGCGGCCTTGATTTATGCCTCACCTTCCATTTCCGGGTGGAAAATAAATTTTAAACTTCGCAGGTCGAACCAGTAGCCGGTACCCACGAGTAAGGGCAAACCTGACGTACGAGGAACTACCAATACTGTGGAGCGAAGCAGCAGTAGCAGTAGCATCACTCACGGGGGAAGTGGTTCCCTGATGTTTCGAACGACTGTGGCGAGTCAGGCTATCGCTTAGCCGCTCTCGATTTGGGGCAACGGCACTGCATTTGTGGTTGGAGTGCGGCGCACGAAGAATGTACTTAAGCCACCCCAAGCATCCTTTTTAGCTTGTCCAAACGATGTCGTTGGAGCAAATTCGTTTAGTCCCTCACAGGATATTTCTCGGAAGACGAGGACCGAAAAAATTGGAATTTCTGCTTTCATTTCACGCGTAGAGAGGTTCTTGCGTTGATTTATTGCTTGTGGCGCTGCTGCCTCTGGGACTGAGGATTGCAATGATGGTCGGTTTCTTTGGTTTTCTCTCTTGATCCAGCCGCTGATCGGTGCTCGGTGTTCAAAGCCTCTGGCGTCTGACAAGAGTACCGATGTGAACTTGCAGGCGCACAGAGAGGAGACTATGCACTGCCCCGTCGGCGTTACGTGTTCCGGCACCGCACATCGCTATATTATCATGCAACCGACCACCAAATCGATCCCTGATCAAAGTTTATGGCGGGTCGACCGCACAACCATCGTTGAAATACCTAGTGAGTAGCCTTTTGTGTGCACGGAAGAGGCGGTTGCTGCATTGTAACTAAATAATGTACAGACGTTCAGCATTCGGCAGAACGTAGCCGTATACGAGCTGCGTAGTCTAGTCTCGTCACCGGCAGGGATAAACGGGCATCTACGGGAGCATTTATCTTCTGATTGACCCAGAAAATTTTAAGTAGTATCTCCGTGTTGCACTATTTAACGGACCAAACTGTTTCCTGTTCTTGTGGTAGGGACAATTCACACATAATTATTTTCACGGAGGAAAGGTGTCACTGAATTGATCGGCGTCTTCTGTGTGAACAGTGGAAGGATGAAAGCGTTGTCGAGCTGCATTTCACACTTGGGGAATCAACCCCCAATGAGACTAATAAGCGGAAATTTTATGAAGATCAAAGCGTCACATTCGTTAGGCTGTAGATTATCTTGAATTAACAGCGTGGGGTCTACAGAGTCATCTGGATCGATCTTGACCACACGGTTTATGGCACACCCACTCCGTGGGATCCGGGCCAGGTGTGGTGGTACGCCCAGGGGTGGCTCCGACCACACCTGCGCCCTGTCCCATCTTCGGTCTTCTTGACTCTGTCTTGACACCGGGCTCAGGTGGGGGAGGAGGAGGAGAGAGTGCGGTAGCTGCAGCGCAAGGCTACTATCACTTTAAAACTAATTCACGTGCAAGTCACCGTCCCTGCACCACCTGGTGTGGAGCATACGGTGGACCTCGTCGAAATCGACGGTCGAACTATCGTGAGAAACGAGCTTAAACTGAGGTATACCACGTTCCTGTATATCGTGGCCGTTCGAACTCACCGCATCGAAGACGATGCCACAGATCATCATGTATGTGCAGGTATAATCCATCGCACGACAAATAATTGATTTGGTCTCTAAGGCTCTCAACTGGGCTCTCTCCCTCTCGAAGTTTCTAAAGGTATTTTGACGATCGATGGGATTCAGATGCAATCTTGTATCTCCCGATGTCGAAAGGTTGACTTTACCTTATATAAAAGAGATTGCAAGCGCGTTTAAATGTGTAAAGTTATTTCTATATTTGAAGAAATTTCCATGAAGATCTTGCGTCAACGGAACTTCTCCTCTGTTTTTACTTTCTTCCCAAATGTAAATTTGTATAACTTGAACTACTGTTCGCGTAGTGATCACACAATTACCTCCAACATTCAATCATGCTCATTTAACAATTTATTAATCTGGTTAAACTAACTGAGTAATTACTTACACAGGAGCTTGTGTTGGAATGCTTCACGTTTCGCCAGAGCTGGAGAGGAGCATGTTTAAGCTTAATAGGCGAGCACAATGAGCTCGGACCCAGTTAAGAGTACACTGTTGATAAGTGAGAAATCTACACGAGATGTCTGATAGCACAGCATCCGACGATTTCTCCTGACATCAAAAATGGCCTGTGATAATCGCTGCAGGCGGTTAGATGGTTTACCTAATCGAACTACCGGGAACAAGCAGAAAGACAGATTAAATTTAACTAACATTTGCAGTGACAGATGCAACGCAAAGAAAAAGTGCTGTTATGTTAACGTTCAGAAGCTAGGACTAACGACGTGCCTTAATGCCTTCAAACCAGTTGTTTCATCTTAGAGACCGTGCGTTAACAAAGCACACCTACAGTTGCTGCCTCGTAACTTGTAGCTATATCTACATCAAGCCCAGTTGCGATCCATAAAGAGCGAGCATACCTCACTATTGTGCCAGTAATTTTCCCTGCCCGTAAGCAACGATCTAGCGAATCGTTCTGGTTGCGGCGAGTTCAAACGACCTCATTCTGAAAGAAATAAGTGATCCTCAGTCGGAGGATAGTTCTAAAGCAACGGTGATCAGTTGCTTCCAGTTTAAGCGAGGTCGAACGACCTCATTCTGAAAGAAATAAGTGATCCTCAGTCGGAGGATAGTTCTAAAGCAACGGTGATCAGTTGCTTCCAGTTTAAGCGAGGTCGAACGACCTCATTCTGAAAGAAATAAGTGATCCTCAGTCGGAGGATAGTTCTAAAGCAACGGTGATCAGTTGCTTCCAGTTTAAGCGAGGTCGAACGACCTCATTCTGAAAGAAATAAGTGATCCTCAGTCGGAGGATAGTTCTAAAGCAACGGTGATCAGTTGCTTCCAGTTTAAGCGAGGTCGAACGACCTCATTCTGAAAGAAATAAGTGATCCTCAGTCGGAGGATAGTTCAAAGCAACGGTGATCAGTTGCTTCCAGTTTAAGCGAGGTCGAACGACCTCATTCTGAAAGAAATAAGTGATCCTCAGTCGGAGGATAGTTCTAAAGCAACGGTGATCAGTTGCTTCCAGTTTAAGCGAGGTCGAACGACCTCATTCTGAAAGAAATAAGTGATCCTCAGTCGGAGGATAGTTCTAAAGCAACGGTGATCAGTTGCTTCCAGTTTAAGCGAGGTCGAACGACCTCATTCTGAAAAGAAATAAGTGATCCTCAGTCGGAGGATAGTTCTAAAGCAACGGTGATCAGTTGCTTCCAGTTTAAGCGAGGTCGAACGACCTCATTCTGAAAGAAATAAGTGATTCTCAGTCGGAGGATAGTTCTAAAGCAACGGTGATCAGTTGCTTCCAGTTTAAGCTCGTCTCTCACACGTACAATACGAACTTCACACCCATACAGGAGGACAGACCAAGGGAATGTCCACTCAATTTCTACCCTTGTAGTTAGAATTTCCAGGGAACCTTCGAAGATTTGTCAAGACCCTTCAGGCCAAATCCATCGAGGCGACAATGTAGCCCCCGCCATGTCCATTCAACAACAACTTCACCTCGGAAAAT
>WEDG01006629.1:0-16399 GCA_017591395.1 Schistocephalus solidus
CAGTAGCAAACTGAACATGTTCGTAAATGGCCGTGTTCGGCCTTCTTCTCCTGTCATTGCGATTATTAACCCAAGCAGGTGGAACGTTCCTGTAGCTGTTAAAACTGTAACAGCACCTTGTCGACGGCTTCGCCAGCGTCAGCTGCAGGCTAACCTTCTGCTGGGGCAGGGGCGGGAGGAAACACGTGTTGATGCGTGTCCTTTTGTCCGTTCAATGCGAACATTAAAGCGCTGGAGATAATTCTCGACGACGTGTTCGTGACGGATTCGCCTTTAAGCCGGTAGCAAGTATACTTCTCCGGGATTGGCTCAGTTGGTGAAACAACTCTTTTGACAGAGATGAGCTGGCCAACAGTTCCTTGCGACGGTTGGGGTGCGTCTTTTTCGACAGCAAGGCTCGATCCACAAATATAATTTGAGATCGCCTTCAAGAACGCAGAGTAGAGGAAACGCGGCGTTGTTCGAGGGAAAAGCCTGTTACGTCGTTCTCCTATTAGATTCTGACTTTAAAGGCTGGATATTTTCGTCCTAATACAGTGGTAGATGAATTCAGAAGAGAGATCTTTATCAAGTATGTTCGAAATATGAGGCATTCAACGAATAAGTTTAGTAGAGTAACTCAGCCTTTGAGGAAGTTGCTTGTCTGGGTTCTCAAACAGTCGACATGAGGGTGAGCCGACTCGATGGAAGTCCGCGTTCTGCGTAAATCCGTTGAAAAGTTGTGAGGACGATGTAATCGTTGAGTGGAATCCAGTTTCTGGTACCGGAAATCTAATAGAATGGACAGTAGGCCTCAATTCTTGAAGAAAATAATGTGACACGCTTGAAGCTATCACGGTGCGCTAAAAGCCGTGACTTGCCAACTCACGGGTTAACTCGGACCGCGTGGTCAGCCCAATTGTGTGCTTTGTGTGGAGTGGCTGACAGGCAGACTGAGAGTCAGGCTGCAATGGCTCCTTCTTAATGTGGCCTTTATGGCACTCCCACTCTGTGGGATCCAAGCCAGGTGTGGTGGTACGCCCAGGGGCGGCTCCGGCCGCACCAGCCGCCCGCGCTCTCCCATTTCCGGTCTTCTTGACTCTGTCTTGACACCGGGCTCTGGTGGGGGAGGAGGAGAGAGTGCGGTAGCTGCAGCGCAAGGCTACTATCACTTAAAAACTAACACACGCGCAAGTCACTGTCCCAGCACCACCTTGTGTGCAGCATACGGTGGACCTCGTAGAAATCGTTGGTCGAACTGTCACAAGCGGTTTTACACGAACAGTATATAAATCATCTACTTCGCCTTTTTTGCAAATTAATGAAAGCCCTCGGAACGTTCCTTACTACGTCTGCCAGTGGAAGTTGTTGAAAGTATTTGTTATGACGAGTTACTCCATAAAAATTTCACAGAATATGGATAATAAACGACTCTGCCTTTTTTGTAGATACTCCTTAGAAACCCTGAGGAGCAGTTAGAGACTGGATTAGACTGGTATGCTTAGGCCAAGCCAAAATTTCCGGCAGGGTGCTTGATTTTGAGAACTGTCCTGGTCAAACAATGAGGATATCGAAGGCAACTGGACGGTGGATTCAATTAATTGATTCAGTGCAAAGACTAAAATGAAATCGGTCTTCTTGCTGCTCAAAATTAAAACCGCGCGGCACATGGCGGGAGAGGCAGAATCAGTGAGTTTACACTTGGCTGGGTATTGATAAGCAGTTGTTGTTTTAAGGTGGGCGCAAGTCAGTGCGCCATGCACGCAGACCTTAATGCGCATCCAGATCGACCTGGCGTTTGATACGAGGCATTCGCGTGCCTGTTTGGTGCTAGCCATGGCGACCACTTCAGTTCCCTCCCAATTGAAGCGGTGGTCTCAATCAACGGCGTGCGCAAATACGAGAGACAAGGGATTGACATTGAATACGTTCTATGGGAAAAGGAGCTTTATTACGTAAATTTTCAACACCGGATCTCTGGGTCGTGGTCAGACGCAAGCGGGTAGCGAATGTGACAAAATCAGTTAACATCGTAACTACGCGAAAAAAAGTCGATAACGGCGTGACATTTGCGCCATTGAGCGGCCGCCGTGTGTATCAGCCTGTCCTGGTTGGTCCTCGTTTCTTCCACTTCTCCTTGAGATGTCTGTCCGCCGCATCCAACTCGATATGCCTGTTGATGGATGACTCATCTGAGTGCATCGCCTCGAGGAACTCTCGACCTCTCTTGAAGGGGTATGCGGCAACAATCCGAGTTTTATCCCAAGCGAAAGTGTGCCCGGTATCTAGGGTATGCATAGCTAATTGGGACAGATGGTCCCGGCTCTTTACTGCCAACTGATGTTCATAGATGCGTGTAGAGGCGGATTTTCCCGTCTGACCACAATACACGACATCACATGCTTCACACAGGATCTTGTAGATGACTTCTTTCTTGTCCATCTACTTGACCCTTTCCTTAGGGTGGACAAGCTGAGTGCGCAAAGTAGTTGTCGGTTTGTGAGCCACATGAATTTAGTGCTTCCTTCGGTGTTTTTCGATAAGTTCGCACACATTCTTAATGTATGGAAGGGTTTGCCATGTATTTATTTTTGGCGCCTGATTAGAACTACTTGGTTCCTTTTCCTTCGACTTGTGTCCTCTCAAGCATCAGCGTTAAGAATCCTTAGGGTACCCGTTCTACGAAACTAATTCCTACAAGTATCAGTATCAGTATATTTGAGGGAGATGTACGTGAATCACCTTCGAATTCCCTATTTGTACATGCGAGTTGGGGTATCAAAAAATAGTATATCGATATGTTGGCGTGGCCAACATAGTTGAAAAAGAGCAGACAGTAAAAAAAATTCCGGTGATATTTAGGAGAAAAAAGCTGTCGCCCTTGGGGGGGTCCAACGGGTGGCATTTCGGAGGTCACATGAATCAGCCAAATTCTCCCTTGCTGATTGCAGAGTCCGTTGTGGGATTTCAAAGGCGGAAATATATGCCCAGATCATCCTCGGTCCATTGCGGTTCGAACCAAGGGAGAACGTTCATACACCTCATGGACGACGGCCGCCAGGTCCAGCTGATGCGAACACTCACGGTGTCACCAAGGTGTGCAAATAATTAAGCAGCGAAGACCTCGAGGACCCTAGCATGGGAATTATGGGAGAGTGCAAGACCTCAAATGAAAATAACAAACAAACAAATATAGCTAGTAATATCATAAATACCTTATTTGCTGACGTCACTCTTGCAGTTTTCACTTCGTGTTGTAGCTCGCACCATTATATCGATCTAACTTTCGCTTAAAAACCTCCAAGGAGTCCGACATAACAACATCTAGAGGAAGACTATTCCAAGCTTTGACTACTCTTTTGGAGAAGAAGTACTTCGGAGTGTCTAACCTTGCTCCATTCATACGTAATTTGAAAGGATGTCCTCTCAAGTTCGTTGTTGTGGCTAGCTCAAAGAAATCACCTGGGACGAGACAACAGTCCTGGACGCGTAGTATGCGGAATGTTAGTATCAGGTCCCCCCGAAGCTGTCTATAGCGCAAGGGAAAGAGATTAAGTTTCGACAGCCGTGTTTCATAAGGCTGTCAGCTATGTCCAAGGACAAGTTTTGTTGCTCGCAACAGGCAAGACGCAGACAGCTGTTTCACGGTCATTACCGATCATCAGTACATCATATACCTTGTGCAGTGAGGTACATAAACAAGCCAAACAAGTGCGTAACACTCACTAATGTGGTAAGGATCTCACTCGATCTCATTTGTCCGCCCGCCAGTTACCTACCGGCGATAAACGAACGTTGTGTCATAGGACACATACCATATATATAGCACAAATATGTTGCTAAGAGTGCAACAGGCAAGACGCAGACAGCTGTTTCACGGTCATTACCGATCATCAGTACATCATATGCCTTGTGCAGTGAGGTACATAAACAAGCCAAACAAGTGCGTAACACTCACTAATGTGGTAAGGATCTCACTCGATCCCATTTATATATATATATATATATATGAGAAGAAGAGGCGATCACGGAAAGAATGGTTTTATTGTCCTGAAGTTTCAAAATCAAACAAGATTTCATCGTCGGAGGTAAATATTGTACCGCGCCTCACAGTATTTATAGGTGGTAACATTTCGGCTAATACGGGATTACTAAGGTTATTGAATTTGCGTAGAGGAGGGGCCGGGTTGGGGGTGGAGATCCTCAGTCATCATGCTGCTTGATGAGCAGGGTGGTCTTTCATCCTTGATAATTGTTCTCGCGTTAAACTTTCGCGAATGGTACACTTTTCCCATCGTCGAGCATAAAGCAAAACACTTCGCTCAAAATTCGTACGTATGTATTGAAAAACAGGCATCCCAAGATATTCAATAGAAAAGACGAAATTCTTTGGGAAAAATAGAAAATTTAATGCGTTAATTTTCGAGACTGGTCCTCCAGCTCTTCGTCAGACTACGGGTAGTGTACAGGAACAATTAATCAATTAACCGTGTTAAACAAAGGATTCTGAGATTGGGCAAAATCCGAAACCAATAGGCTTTGAGTGTATTTCGTCATCCCGTCGTGATTGGTTGTGCGCGTTTGAATTTTTCTTTAACGATTTTGTATGTGGCATCCAAATCGATATGCCGGTTGATGCATGCCTCATCTGAGTGCATTGCTTCCAGGAATTCACGGCCTTTCTAATTTTGCACATGCCAACAATCCGTGTTTTCTTCCATGCAAATTTATGTCCGGTTTCCAGTGTATGCATAGTCATTTGGGATAAATGGTCTCGTCTTCTAACCGCCAACTGATGTTAGTGTAGGCGGGTTGAGATAGATATCCCAGTTTGGCCACAATAAACGGCATTACAACTGGAACATGGAATTTTGTAGACAACACCTTTTTTTATCAAGGTAGCTAACCCTGTCCTTAGGGTGTACAAGCTGTGAGCTTATCAGGTTGGAGACGCCCATAATCGGTGTTCGTGCGCAAACTATGTTCACCTGCGTCCATGTTCATGCCTGGTCGGATGTCTTGCTGGTTTGCGTTCTCCGTAGTTATCCCATCGAATGTGTTGGTGTGTGGCATAGGTTCACTCAGGCATTTGTTCTGGCTCGGTATGCGTTTACTCGCGACCACGAAGAGTCTGGCTTCTTGCATGCAATTCTGTTGATTGAGTCGCACTCGTAAGGCCTGGTAGGCCGTAGGGAGAATCGTACAGCGGTTAATGGAAGAAGGTAGGGTGTGCCAGGCTTCGAGCGTTTCTCTGGCTGTTTGGTCGAAATGAGGCGAACTATGTAGGAGAGACTGGTAAGCAAATACAGACCCGCATGAGTGAGCACGCAAGGGCCGTAAGAAGTATGGATCAGCTCTCGTTGGTGGCGGAACACTGTGCGGCCTCTGGACACACCTTTTCTTTCCAGGACGCCGAAATCCTAGGCCGAGGTATCGACCAAACAGCCAGAGAAATGCTCGGTCGCAAGCAAACGCATACCGAGCCAAAACACATGCCTGAGTGAACCTATGCCACACACCAACACATTCGGTGGGATAATCGCGGAGAACGCAATATTTTCTCCACAATTTGTGCTTCCTGTTTTGTTCCCTTTTAAGGTTGCTTCTAGCCACCCAGGACACTTGCTCTGATGGACACGCGTTAGTGGGCAGTGATTGTCAATGAGTTGCAGAAGAGCATTCCGGAAGAAGTTAAGTTCCAGGCAACAATCCAATCCCTTCACAATGCGGAATGTCTGCAGGAGATCGCCACGCGTTTGCCTATAACTCAAAGGGAACAGATTAAGATTCATTAGGCGGGTTGGATATGGCAAGGAGCTTTGACTTCTAACCATTTTTGTGGCTTTCCTCTGTACTCTTTCGAGGCAGTTCTGATCTTGAACTATCCAGGGTTTCCAGGCTTGCATAGCATGTTCCAAATGCGGCCTAATGAATGTTCCAAAAGTCTTAGCGAAGAGATCTTCATCGAAATCCAAAAAGGCTCGTCTGATGGCATGCAACACCGCAATTGCGCTCTTCGCCACTTTCGAGCAGTGAGACGATGGTTTTAAGGTGGTGGTCGTCAGCTCACCAAGGTCCTTTTGGGTTTCCACGTCTTTTAAGGCTTCACCGTTGAGAAAGTAACTTCTACCTTCGGCAGATCCAGATGGGTTGCCTAAGCGAAGTATTGTACATTTATCGACGTTGAAACGCAAAAGCCAATGATTTGACCACTCCTCCAACCGAGTTAGGTTGATCTGCAGTTTATCTTCGTCAGCAGGGCTCTGGATTATATTCCAGATTTTAATGTCATCGACAAACATTGCTGCTTCACAGTTGAGATTCCTGACACAATCGTTTACGTATATTAAAAACAGTATTGGCCCTAGTACTGAGCCCTGAGGAACCCCACTCTCGACCGCAGCAGAACTTGACCTCTCTTGGCCGATGCACACAACCTGGCGCCGACCCACGAGGAAGTTTTCGATCCACTTGAGGAGGTTGCCTCTGATTCCAATTCTTTCTAGCCTGTACAGCAGTCTCTCGTGCGGCACATTATCGAAGGCCTTTTGAAAGTCAATGAAGGCAATGTGAACCGCGTGTCTATCTTCAAGTGCTTGGATCCACCTCTGGAGCGAATACAGCAAATTCGTTGTGCATGATCTTCCTTTTCTGAACCCGTGTTGACAGCTTGATAACAAATTATGAGTCTCTAGGAATTTCACCAATTCGCTCTTGATGATCCTTTCCATAATCTTGCCAAGGATGCATGTCAAGCTTATGGGCCTGTAGTTTGTCACTGACGCCCGGCTACCGCTTTTGTACAAGGGAGTTATATGTGCCAGCTTCCAATCAAAAGGAAGTGTTCCGGAGTCAAAGGACTTTTGAAAGAGCACTGACAGAGGTGTGGAAAGTTCATTGGCGAGTTCTTTCAGAAGCTTGGGTGGAAGCTCGTCTGGTCCTGGGGATTTCGACTCTTTTAGTTCTTTTAATTCCTTTTGGATCAGAAATTCTGAGAATAGTATGTGGCTAATGCTTGCAGTCGGCGGGTTATTCACTGAGACACGAAGGAACCTTGCCTCGTTTGTGAAGACTATGCGGTAGAACTGTGAAAAGTATTCGGCTTTGTCCCTGTTTTCAGAAGTTTCGACGCCCATGGCAGTCTTAATCATTGGGATTTGATGCTTATTCCTTGTACATCTGCGGAGGTAACTGCAAACTAACTCTGGATTCTGCGTTGCTTTTTGCAGCAATGTTTTTCTCGAATTCTCGTCGTGTTTTAAGGATAAGGCTTCTCAGTTTGTTTCTCTGTGTTTTATACCTGTTAAAATGTGCGACTTGATTAGAATTGCAATATTTTCTCCACAATTTGTGCTTCCTGTTTAGTTCCCTTTTAAGGTTGCTTCTAGCCACCCAGGCCACTTGCTCTGATGGACACGCGTTAGTGGGCAGTGATTGTCAATGAGTTGCAGAAGAGCATTCCGGAAGAACTCCCAATCTTCGTTCACAGTGCTCGAAAACATTGAGGTCTGTTATATCTGCTCGCATTTGATGAAAATATCCTCGCCAAACGTTACGCCGTTTCTCCTCTATAGCAGGCGCAAGGGAGAATAAGGAGTAGTCACACCTAACCACTCCATGATCACTTCGACCGAGCGGAGCCATCGAAATAATTTCGTCAATGCTGCCTGATGTTTTCGTGAAAACCAGGTCGAGACAGCTAGCCCTTTGTCCGTCACGTGTTCTGGTGGGGAAGGGGACATGTGTGAGGATTGCCTTCAAAGTCTTTTGCCGAAAAACATAAACAAAAGTCAATTTCGGGCCTTATGAGTGAACAGTGCTCCAGTTAATTCCTGGTGCGTTGAAGTCACCCATTATCATGCTATTAGGTCGACTGGAGGATTTTTCTAACTGTTCCAACAGGTGGGTGTCTGCGAGTCGGTCTCTCCTAGGTGGCCGGTAGACAGTGAGGACATCCAGACATGGAGAGCCAAGAGCCTTGATAGTCAACCATATGGCTTCAGTGCTGCACGCTAACTTGCTCGTCTTGTCGGACACTATTAGCACCTCTTTCACATACACAATTTTTACACCACCCTGTCGGTTTTCTCTGTCCCTCCGATATATTTGATAGCCAGACAATGTTATTTCGCTACTGCCCGAAAGCCAGGTTTTGGTACTGCTATGACATCCG
This sequence comes from Schistocephalus solidus, assembly GCA_017591395.1. Classification (NCBI taxonomy): domain Eukaryota; kingdom Metazoa; phylum Platyhelminthes; class Cestoda; order Diphyllobothriidea; family Diphyllobothriidae; genus Schistocephalus; species Schistocephalus solidus. The sequence goes on from WEDG01006629.1 coordinate 8,153, forward strand.
GAGATACTTCGGCAAGGCAAATTTTAAACTTGTCTAATTTTGATAAAAGGCTTTGGGCATTTGTATACAAGCACTTCAATTTTGCGCCAACCAAACTTCCTGTTGTGTTCGTCAATTTTATGGGCCTTATTGCGTCTCCTCTGACGTCAATGTCTTATGTCTTTTCCGTTTCCTGACGAGTTTCCGTAACTCTGGTTTCTTCAGTGAGAACGCTGGGCGTTACGGAATCAGTTCTGACATCTCTTTGGGCAATTGGTTCCCTAATGGTTTTGACGTTAGTGAGGTGGCTGCCATTGTCCTTAGTACAATCGGTTGGTTTAATGGAAAATTCGTATCCTTTTGAACTACTTTCCCTTGAAAATAGCCAGATTGTGTTCTCCAGCCTTCAGTCTTGATTGTAGTTCCAAGACAAGTTCCCGGCGTTTCAGCCTTTCCGCAGAGGAGTAGTCCGGTTGAAAAAACCTCTTTATGCGAATGATGGAGGTTGATTTTTTGGATAGGATCGCCTTGATTAGGTCTTTGCATATGATAAGGTATGGCGAATATTTAAGACAGAATTTGCGAACAATGTGCCTATTTGTTCGAAATCACTTTAAAAATTGATAAACTGTATGAAGTATATGCATGAGCGAAATTGATGATTGTAGATCTTGAAGGTCCTGGATAACTTCCGATCTGTGAGAATTTTGAAGTTTTTCTTTCCTAGGCTGTTATTTGCGCTTATTAATCCGTTAGAATTTAAAAAAATAACTTTTGCTTTTGCTCCCATTTCTGATCGATTTCCAGACATGCACTAAGTAATTTTGTGTGTGTGGTTCCAGCGGCAACATCAGAGACAGTAACTGTGACGTCAAAATAATCTCAGCAGTAGCGCAGCTAATATCGTTTTGCTCAGTCGGGCTCACGATAATTTTGTGTGCGGTCTCTAGACGATGTGGATTAGTTGGATGAATAGACCAATCGGCACGAGTCTATATAACAATGAAAGGCCTGTTTGGTGTATCTCGGTGACTTCATCACTCTTTCGATACCATTTGTGTAACCTATGAGTAGTACTCAAAAGTCTGTGGTAGGCGGGGCTGATGCTCAAGTGTATTATTGTGAGATGAGATTAAGTTCTTAGGCCATGTTGTATCCGGATCCGGGATCGAGACGGATACCGATAAGGTTAGAGAAGCCCAGGACTGGCCGGCGCCAAGTAACCTATTGGACTCTACAAGTTTTTCGAGCCTTTGCTGATGCTTCAGGAAGTTAGTTAAGGACTGCACCCTTAAAGAAGCTCTTACGAAAAGGAGTGAAGTTTAAGTGGACCGGAAATCTTTATCGTACAGAGATTGACTCCCTCTGCTCCCTTTATTCCACATAAAATTAAAGTAATAAGTAAGTAGTGCGGACGCACTACCTCCGATGTAGTATCCATAAACAGTGACCTGGTCGTAATTCACTTAAGGTGACTTTTCACCTGAGTAGTGCAGCTCGTTCTTGGATAGAGCTGAGGTCGGTATTTTTGCAGGTACAGAATTGAGTGGAATGGCTCCTTGTTTATCGTTCTTGAAACTCTGGTACGTTTTCGACTGGGGAATTCACTAGCTTGAGATCCGTTATAATCTAGCTATACGTCTATCTGTTTTCTAAATTAATGCCTTTCTTGTTTGCATGACTAGTTTTTCGTAACGTCCGGTCTGGTAGTTGAAGATGAGTTTGCGCGGCCTTTGGTCTTCACTCACAACTGCGATATTCACCAAACAGAAAACTTTACGTTCGGTGCAGGGTACTCAACCCCTTTGCAGAGATATCTTCATCTATTCAACTCCATTCCCGTGTGTACTCTGCCAGTGTACTCACTGTGGTCTTCGCAAATTGCCCTCCTTGCTTATATTCCTCTCTCTTTATGCCTTTGTTTTCACCTCCTATATTGCCCATTGGTCATTTTTTTCCATTTCGTACTTTTGGTTGGTCCTTGCGTGCATCTCCGCCGCGCCGCAACGCATCATCCATTCTTATTTGCCCCTGCGGGGGAACTCCCCATGGTTCAGATCTAGTCACCATTCAGAAAATTCCCAGCGGAAGACGATCTCGGCCTTGCTGCTGCCGTCTACAAGTGAACCGGGCTGCCTGTTCAAATCCTCTTCTTCAGGTGAATTTCTATGGATAAACTACGTAGACCTCGCTAGTCCTCTATGGTCTCCCGAATCCATCATCCAGGTAGCTTTAACTAGTCGTTGGTTTCCATTGTGACACTAAAACTTCCTGTCCTATCCTTTTTTATAGCACTCACTAACTAAATCTCCTATCCTCTATCAGTTTTTTTTCTTTAACTTACTGTGCTTGTCTCACATTTTGGCCATTCGTTGCATCTTGACCTTGTGTTTATTTTTCTGCGCATAGCCGTCGAAAGTGTCTTGTCTGGATGATGCGACTTTCACGCTCACTGACTCTCAAACTCCTGTCATCGGTCGACAAGTAATGGACACGGCGCCGTGCCAGAAGTTATTCTTACCAAATTTCGAGGAAATACAACCTTGTTTGTCTATCAAGGTTCCTATCTGAAACTTCAATGCGGTCGGAGAAGTTTCCAGTCAACACACAGCGCACTAAAGCCCGCTTTTCGGTCTTCTTTTTCGAATTTGCGGTGGACATTAAAAGCCTGTCATCCCCACCCAAAGTACTGGTGCCGAACGATGTTCTTCGACGACTGTTGGGCGTGAATGTGATCGTTTAGAGGGATTTTGGTGGCTCTTGGCTGCAGTTGTATGTATAGGAAGTCATTAGAATGGGCACTTGGTGTCTGGCGGTGCACATCCTCGAACGTATACTGGTGGTTTCACTCTGTTCTGCTATGGCGAACCTCCATGGTGACCCCACGGGGGCTTGGGAACCTGGGTTTACGCCTGTGAATCCGTCTATACCAGCAACGTTTCTTTGTTCTCCTGTTTCCTGCCCCGCGCTCTGCTTTTGCTGAGCTTACCTCAAACCCCCATCTATTGGAGGCAGCGGGTGTCAGGATTCATGGAAGAGGTGTAGAAGAAAGTGTGGCCCGTCTATGTGCCTGTAAGTTGCTCTTTCCACATCACTTCCTTACATGCAGCTTCTTTGTGTCAACCAAGATCCGCCCCTAAACGGTTACATTCGCGTTGTCTCTGCGGTGTAAAACAGACTGAAGTTGATTTTTGTCGCACCAATTTTTCATAGTGCTTCTTGTAACAATGCTAACGAATCACTCTGTACCTTTGCAGTTTTGGCCCTGTTTTCAACTTCTGGGTTTTCTTACAACACTGACAGTAAAGTTGTCTTCTTCAACAAAACTTTGTCTCCTTTCTTCTCAAGATGCTTTCACTGACAGTTAAGGTTGGGGATAATTAAGTGACCGTGGTCCTACCCTCTACACTCATTCAGCGTCGACCTTAACCTTTGCCCGCTAAATGGGTTTCCACCTATTGACCGCTGTTGAATATGTTGTCTGTGTCAGGTATGACGTTGGTTTTTCCCTCCTCAAGTCGTTTTCACCGGCTGTAAAAGTTGGGGATAATTTGATGCCCCTGGCCCAACCCCTGCACTCAATTACCGTCGGCCGGGAGCAGTCTCCCTGATCAACCTTATGTTTTCAGGTCTACATGAGTGAGGCAGAGTCGTTGTCTTGGGTTTCGTGCTTTGTGTGCGTCAGGGAATTTTCGTCTCACGGAATCCTGTTGCTAGTTAGGTCCATAATATCTGAGTAGATGGGACGGTCTACTCTCTACACATTATCTACTACTTTTGTTTTCGCTATGATGTTTTGTAAGGTTGTGGTTGGGGAACACTGAATGACTTTGCCAAGTTCAACAAATGTCTAGGTCTTGTAAACCTTCCTTTAAATTTTTAGCATGATTTTTTGAGCCTCTGTAAGTGATTCTGGTCAAAGAAACCTAGCGCAGGATGAGCCTCAGAAACGAGAATTGCGTACCTCACATCAACCTCAATTAGTCTGTGCATTCAACAGACGGTGTTCTTCGGCACTGAAGGAATGCGTTTTGATAATCTATGATGTCGTATTCTGCGTCAGGTCTTTTTTGCTCAAGCGAACGGGGAATCATTGGGGAATGGAGAGTATTTGTTAGCTACTTAATTCATCCTATAGATTTCGGTCCTCTGGTTGTGGTGTGTGGCGTTTCCTTGGTTATGGGAGGCAGAAGGTTGCCCTCGACCTTTTGCCGAATAAATTGTTTGCGGTTCGAGTACGACTTTGGTTTTTGTCTGCTCGGATGGTGATGCTGGTTTGCCTGGCATAGTTTTATTGGTCACCGTTCAACTTCTCCCCAGGGGAGTTTACCCGCTTCCCATTGGCTGCCACATGATTCAGAAGCCCGGCAGCTGTTTTGAACGACTTATGCAGAGATGTCGCGCGGGGAGGGCCACCAGAGTAAAGCATAAGAAGAATGTGTTTTACGAAGTTATCGTGGCTGATTTCCGTGCCAGAGCTGAATCCGACCAATTGGCTCGGATCGCTTGCAGGTATTCAAGAGTGATCTCTATGTGGCATCACTACGTAACTTGTGTGTGACCCAAGACCCCGTGCGTGTGGTTTCAAGAATCAAATCACGTTTCGCACGCTTACACTGGCTGTATGGATATGGAAGCTGGTGCACCCACGATCGTTTTGTCATCGGAGGACGGCGGCAGTGATAGGAGAGTGTGAGATGGGTGTCGCGCAATTCACATCATTCAGCAATGGTTGACTTGTTCTTCCCTGACGGTTGAACTACCGTACCACGACGTACCTTCTTTGTTCAGTAAATATTGAACCTTGCAGTTAGGATTAGCAGTAAGTAATATTGCTTCTTTTATGTTTGTAAAATAGATGACGTCAGAGCCAACTTATTTTCCTTTAATTTCCGAAATCATGGAAGCATTGAACGGTGCTGCGGTGTCTGTATCAACACAAGTCTCCTATGGGGTCTGTTTAGTTAGCCGGTTTATTATTAAACGCTGGGAAGCCTAGTGTGCACACTTGCTGCATCCCTGGTTAGGAAATGGCACAGCTAGAGATCCGTGGCTGTTGGTCTAAAAGAGAAGTTGGTCGATGCGGAATATATAGTGAGTGAAAAGTTGTAGTGTTTGACCTCCATTGTCTAAGCAACATATTCGCCGCCGTTATCCACCTGGAGTCGTCGAAGAGTAGGTCAAATCAAAATCCGTATCAGGGGCAGTTTACAGAGTGCACGTTTCTTTGACCCAGATTATTGGTCCGGGAGTTGGGTAGGGGGAACCCGTGTTTCGCCAATGAAATTATTCATGGATAGTAAACATCACAAAGTCTGGTAAGAGATTGCGAAATGTGAACCCACTCGCGGCATAGAGTTCCGCGCTGATAAAGTAATTTGCAGACTGTCTCATGAACTCCCTTCGGTCCTTTCTCGGCGTCATGGAGAAAGCTGCTAGGAAAAATGAAAGAATAATCGAGTCAGGGTAACGATAAATTTGATTTCAGCCTGAAATATTTAAAAGATTTGCTTTTAAGTTGTTTCCGATTGATTTGTATGACGTAATTACGTTGATAAGGGGACTACGATCATATTGAGCCTACATTTTAACTTCATGTCTTCTGTGTGGCCCAGTCTGCATGGTCCAGCTATATCCCTAGCACTCATTAAATCTCCTATTCTCAATATCATTTTTTCCTTAACTTGCTGTGTTTGGCTCACATTTTTGTCTTTCGTTGCATCTTGACCTTGTTTTTATTTTTCTGCACATAGCCGTCGAAAGGGTCTTGTCTGGATGATGCGACTTTCACGCTCACTGACTCTCAAACTCCTGCCATCGGTCGACAAGTAATGGACACGGCGCCGTGCCAGAAGTTATTCTTACCAAATTTCGAGGAAATACAACCTTGCTTTGTCTATCAAGGTTCCTATCTGAAACTTCAATGCGGTCGGAGAAGTTTCCAGTCAACACACAGCGCACTAAAGCCCGCTTTTCGGTCTTCTTTTTCGAATTTGCGGTGGACATTAAAAGCCTGTCATCCCCACCCAAAGTACTGGTGCCGAACGATGTTCTTCGACGACTGTTGGGCGTGAATGTGATCGTTTAGAGGGATTTTGGTGGCTCTTGGCTGCAGTTGTGTGTATAGGAAGTCATTAGAATGGGCACTTGGTGTCTGGCGGTGCACATCCCCGAACGTATACTGGTGGTTTCACTCTGTTCTGCTATGGCGAACCTCCATGGTGACCCCACGGGGGCTTGGGAACCTGGGTTTACGCCTGTGAATCCGTCTATACCAGCAACGTTTCTTTGTTCTCCTGTTTCCTGCCCCGCGCTCTGCTTTTGCTGAGCTTACCTCAAACCCCCATCTATTGGAGGCAGCGGGTGTCAGGATTCATGGAAGAGGTGTAGAAGAAAGTGTGGCCCGTCTATGTGCCTGTAAGTTGCTCTTTCCACATCACTTCCTTACATGCAGCTTCTTTGTGTCAACCAAGATCCGCCCCTAAACGGTTACATTCGCGTTGTCTCTGCGGTGTAAAAACAGACTGAAGTTGATTTTTGTCGCACCAATTTTTCATAGTGCTTCTTGTAACAATGCTAACGAATCACTCTGTACCTTTGCAGTTTTGGCCCTGTTTTCAACTTCTGGGTTTTCTTACAACACTGACAGTAAAGTTGTCTTCTTCAACAAAACTTTGTCTCCTTTCTTCTCAAGATGCTTTCACTGACAGTTAAGGTTGGGGATAATTAAGTGACCGTGGTCCTACCCTCTACACTCATTCAGCGTCGACCTTAACCTTTGCCCGCTAAATGGGTTTCCACCTATTGACCGCTGTTGAATATGTTGTCTGTGTCAGGTATGACGTTGGTTTTTCCCTCCTCAAGTCGTTTTCACCGGCTGTAAAAGTTGGGGATAATTTGATGCCCCTGGCCCAACCCCTGCAGTCAATTACCGTCGGCCGGGAGCAGTCTCCCTGATCAACCTTATGTTTTCAGGTCTACATGAGTGAGGCAGAGTCGTTGTCTTGGGTTTCGTGCTTTGTGTGCGTCAGGGAATTTTCGTCTCACGGAATCCTGTTGCTAGTTAGGTCCATAATATCTGAGTAGATGGGACGGTCTACTCTCTACACATTATCTACTACTTTTGTTTTCGCTATGATGTTTTTGTAAGGTTGTGGTTGGGGAACACTGAATGACTTTGCCAAGTTCAACATATGTCTAGGTCTTGTAAACCTTCCTTTAAATTTTTAGCATGATTTTTTTGAGCCTCTGTAAGTGATTCTGGTCAAAGAAACCTAGCGCAGGATGAGCCTCAGAAACGAGAATTGCGTACCTCACATCAACCTCAATTAGTCTGTGCATTCAACAGACGGTGTTCTTCGGCACTGAAGGAATGCGTTTTGATAATCTATGATGTCGTATTCTGCGTCAGGTCTTTTTTGCTCAAGCGAACGGGGAATCATTGGGGAATGGAGAGTATTTGTTAGCTAATTAATTCATCCTATAGATTTCGGTCCTCTGGTTGTGGTGTGTGGCGTTTCCTTGGTTATGGGAGGCAGAAGGTTGCCCTCGACCTTTTGCCGAATAAATTGTTTGCGGTTCGAGTACGACTTTGGTTTTTGTCTGCTCGGATGGTGATGCTGGTTTGCCTGGCATAGTTTTTATTGGTCACCGTTCAACTTCTCCCCAGGGAGTTTACCCGCTTCCCATTGGCTGCCACATGATTCAGAAGCCCGGCAGCTGTTTTTGAACGACTTATGCAGAGATGTCGCGCGGGAGGGCCACCAGAGTAAAGCATAAGAAGAATGTGTTTTACGAAGTTATCGTGGCTGATTTCCGTGCCAGAGCTGAATCCGACCAATTGGCTCGGATCGCTTGCAGGTATTCAAGAGTGATCTCTATGTGGCATCACTACGTAACTTGTGTGTGACCCAAGACCCCGTGCGTGTGGTTTCAAGAATCAAATCACGTTTCGCACGCTTACACTGGCTGTATGGATATGGAAGCTGGTGCACCCACGATCGTTTTGTCATCGGAGGACGGCGGCAGTGATAGGAGAGTGTGAGATGGGTGTCGCGCAATTCACATCATTCAGCAATGGTTGACTTGTTCTTCCCTGACGGTTGAACTACCGTACCACGACGTACCTTCTTTGTTCAGTAAATATTGAACCTTGCAGTTAGGATTAGCAGTAAGTAATATTGCTTCTTTTATGTTTGTAAAAATAGATGACGTCAGAGCCAACTTATTTTCCTTTTAATTTCCGAAATCATGGAAGCATTGAACGGT
>WEDG01006634.1:0-80756 GCA_017591395.1 Schistocephalus solidus
CCCTCCTCCATGTCGTTCCTCTTCCCAATAAACTACCGTCTTCATACCTATATTTTTCCCTCCAGGCTTAATTCTCTCCTTTCCATCTCCCCATGATCGAAAAAAAGGCCTATGACCAGTGTGACATGTAATCACGTCTGTGGTCCAGTCTAATCGGTCATTCTGCCCAAATCACTACTGGAGAGCGCTCAGACGTAGTCACACAGTTATCACCACGAAAACCTTGAGGAGATACGCTGAGAACCAACTGGAAAGCACTCGAATAAAGATGGAAGAACTAGAGCATCACGTGTGTCAACGCGCTGCCGTTCTGTATATCCTGACAGAAGACGAAAGACAAGAATTAAGCAGCTATACTAAAAACCATAGGAGGAAAAACGTGGAGACGTAAAAACACCGTCACTTCTTCAAAGAGTGCAAGAAATAAAGCCACAATCACGTTTTTCTAAAAAGATCCCGATCGGTACGTCCACAACCATTCTTCTATGCAACTCGATTAAACGTTACTCAAAGCATCATCCCTAGGTCCAAAAATTCTGCTTGTCTCGTCGAAAGCTTAGTCAATTAGAGTAAAAACCCAATTTGAAAATATCTGGAACCAAACTTGCGACCTTACGAGAAACAGTTTGACCAACAGGCCGCGATGGCAAACGGAGGCCTAAAAATGGACGTTAACAAAATGCGGAGATTGTGGAAAAATCATTTACGGACGAGACTCCTGCATCTCTAAAATGCCTACAAAACACAGAAAAAGTTTGTCCGGAGCAAGACGTGATTTCGACGTGGACCTGCTGAACTGTGACACTACGAACCTGAAACGCTCACTCAAGGCAGATTACTCGGAACAAGAATCCTTTCCGACTTCTGAGGACCGCCAAGGACACAGATCCTACGAAGCAAAGGTTGACCATCTTTCGAAATTTTTCAGGTCAGTTATAACAAAGGAAACGATAATTGATTACCAAAGGAAGAAACCAGGCTGAATCAATTTCACCTCAGCTGCCTTCGCAGAAAACTGCATCTGAGGTGGCAAGATGGTATTCTGGACAGGAAAATCTTGAGATAGAGCGGTATCAGTATCAACCCACTGCCTTCACTGAGGATTTCATGCAGTGAATCGACTTCGAATTATTGATTTCAAGGCTATTTTTAGAAAAACAGATTTTTTAAACACATTGTCTTGGTTAGTCAATTTATTACAACTAAAAAAATGCCATGCGGCGCAATGAGTCTGAGTAAGTAAGCCCAGCCGCTACAGATGCGGGCCTGGTTGATGGCAGTCTCTTATCAGGAGGGGCCCTGCAGCCGCCGGACCGTGAGAAGTGTAGTTATTTGTACAATTTACATCTTTGTATCTTTCTTGTTCACCTGAATCTTTATGATCGCTTATTTTAATGTGCTTAAAAAATAAAAACTCAACAGCCAGCTTCAACTGGCATGTTGAACGGTTTCTGTTTTCGCTGCTGCATGTCAACGCTGCTCTCTTGATTGTACTGATCTCTCTCAATTACTTGCAGTCAATTGCAACGATTGATCTTCATTTCTCGTTTGCATTCTACTGATCACCGTCTCAATTGAACTCGTGAATCTGCTCTTCATCCTTGATGCAAAGCTTTCTGGATCTAGTTCAGAGTTCATTACAATCCTCAACATCACTCGCTATCTAGAAGCTACGTTTTTCGTGAGTCTGCATTCTAACAATCCTCTGACATTTTCGCTGTCCTTTTGTCGTTTGTAGTTTAGACACAATTCCCCACTTAGCGTTAATTTATTTTGTACACCTCGGTTCTTAGCAGTTTCGACCTTCGTCTACACTACACAATTGGTGACCCCACTTTTCTTTCATTACGCACCATATCACTTACTATGACGGACACGGAGACTAACGCAGACTGTCTCGACCTTAATAGCCTTTCTTTCAAATTGCCCCCATTTACGCCAAGCAACCCTCGCGTATGGTTTAGGCAGATCGAGGCAGTTTTCTCGACGCGCCGTAGCTCCAGTGAACGCACGTGTTATTCATACGTAGTGCAATCACTTCCCTTCGATGTTGCCGTTGACGTCGAGGACCTCCTTGATCCTATCCCTGCTGAGCAGCCATACACCCTGTTGAAGGATGCTGTAATTAATCATGTGGCCAAGTCGGCCAACCGAATGCTGCGTGAGCTTTTCACGCAAGTCGAACTCGGCGATCAAACGCCTTTCCAACTAATGCTGCCCATGTGTTCTTTGCTTGCTGGTCGTCATATGGATGATGCAATTTCCGACAGATCTGGCTTAATAAGCTTCCCATGCCCATGCAGCAGGTATTGGCTATGCTTGACACGAGCACCTCATTGGATAAACTAGCCACTCATGCAGACAGAAGCATGGAATGCTACCCAAGCAGTACTTCATGTTCTAGTACTCAACAGACATCGGTCTCCACTTCAAGATCTGAGAATGTTGGCACTCCTGCTCATCAAGGCACTCCAAAGTCAGACCGTGACCCTCCCTATGTGGCCTTTTCATCTTGCTGTAGTGCCAATCGACGGGCCGCACCATCATCTGACCTTCGCAAGTGTCAAATATCGTGCGTAGCAGTGATTATGAAGATTTAAAGGATACCGTACGCCTTTAATGCACGCAAGTAAGCACTGTTAGCAGTCAAATCTTTAGTACACCATTTCTATATACATACCCAAGAATTTATTTCAATGCATAAATTACCACCGGAAATTCTTAACGTTTGCAGTCGATTCTTCACTATAACATTTTTATATAGAAACGCAAGAAATTACTTCAACATCTAACTTACCACCGACAGTTGTTACCGTTAGCAGGCACTTCCACAGTAGAAAGCCAAGCATTCGCTTGAATTACTTTACACGGACAATGCTTACAGTAAGTAGTCGCCTTTTAACTCAAACATTGCTACATAGAAACGCAAGTATTTAATGCAACATCAAACGTACCACCAACAGTTCTTACCATTAGCAGTCAATTCTTCAGAACACCATTTCTACACACAAACCTAAGCCAAAACTTCCATATTGAACTAACCACTGATAATTCCTAACGTTAGCAGTCACTTTTTTACTACATCATTTCAACATATATACCCAAAAATTACTTTCAATGTATAACTTACTATAGAAATTCTTACCGTTTGCAGTCTTTTCATCAGTCCACCATTGCTAAATACAAAACTAAGAATTTCCTACAATATCTAACTTACCAACGGAAAATCTAACCGTTACCGTCGCTTCCACAGAACACCATTTCTGCACACAAACCAAACCACCAGCAGTACTTACCGTTAGCAGTGGCTTTTTCAGTACATTATTTGTACATAGAAACGCAAGTATTTATTTCAACCTTTAACTTACCACCGACAGTTCTAACCGTTAGCTGTTGCTTCTTCAAAACACCATTTCTAAACATATACCAAGCATTTACTTCATTTTTTACTTTACTCCCCCAATTTGTAAAGTTAGCAGTCGCTTATTTTACTACACCGTGTCTAGTAAAAACCCAAGTATTTTCTTCAATATCTAACTTACAACCAGAAATTCTGAACCTTTAGCAGTAATTACTTCCCTACACCATTTCTGCACACAAACCCATGCATATATTTCAATATATTACTTACTACCAGCATTCTTACTGTTAGCAGTCGCTTCTTCAGAAAACCATTTCTACACAGAAACCGAAGTATTTTCTTTTATATTTAGCTAACAAACGGCCATTTTTACCATCAGCTGTCGCTTCTGTACACCATTGCTACATTCAAACCCAAGCATTATATTCAATATCTATTTTATTACCGGCACTTCATACCGTTAGCAGTCAATTCTTCCTTACTCCATTTCTACACACAAACCCAAATATTAACTTTAATCTCTAACATCCAACGGCAATTCTTACCGTTGGCTGTCGCCTCTTCTGTACACCATTTCTTCATATAGACCCAAGTATTTCCTTCAATATTATACTTACCACCGAACTTTCTTACCGTAAGCAGTCGTTTCTTCAGAACACAATTTCTACTCACAAACCACAGAATTTACTTGATTATATCACTTACCACCGGCATTTCCTACTGTTATCGGTCGGTTGTTCAGTACCTCATTTCCACACTCCAACCAAACTATAAACTGCAATAGCTTTCTTTCCCACGGAAATTCTTACCGTTTTCAGTCGCTTCTTCAGGAAAAAAATTATGCATACATTTCCAAGCATTTACGGAAAAATTTGACTTACTACTGGCAATTTATACCATTATCAGTCGCTTCGTATAAAGAAATTGTATAGGTCAACCCAAATTAAGACCGTGGACATTCATGCTCACCACTCTTATTACGTGGCACTCTTGGCAGTGGAGTGAACAAGATCAGAAGCCTGGGATCTACCGTTTTACTCCGTGAGAGGTGCCGTTTGAAAAATGCTTGTGTGATGTAACGAGCGTTAATAACTCACATGCTGGTAACAAAGCATCTATGGAAATTTTACATTACATTAAATTACAAAAGATGAAGTGGGATTCACTGGGAGATGTTTATCAGGTGTCTGACGTTTCAGGAAATTGTAAGGTCTTCCCATATTTAGACCCTGGATAGTCATGCTCACCGCTCTTATTACGTGGTACGCTTGTCAGAGGAGCTTAATGGATCAGGAGCTTCGGATTTACCATAGGTACCGTTTGCCAACATTTGTTATGTGATGTACTGATGGCTAATAACTCGCAAGCCGATAACAAAGAATACGTGGAAGATTGGCATTACAAATTAAAAATGATTAAATAATTAAAAGCATAGTAAGCAGTAAGCGCAACAAAATGGTGTTAAGAAAAAGGACTTTTTTGAGAATCGGCAAATTTCGAAAACGTTCAAAATCACTGAAACTGAGTGCACGTAAGTTTTAAAGGCACAGATAGTCTTTCCGCGTAAAGGAAAATGTAAACAAATCAACGCATCTAGAATTTACTCATATGTGGTTGCACCTAAGGAGCCTTTAAGAATAAGTGTTATATCAAGGTTGACCATAAGTAGGCATTCTTCAGTCTCAACCTGGTTTCGCGATAATAGACTACTTTTATTTCACGTCTAGATAATTTGAGAATTTTTGGTATAAAACCCAAAGTGTTTGCTTTATTTTTTCAATGGCTAAATAAAAGGAATGCAATTTTCCCTGATATCATATGTTGATGGGTTGACTAGTGACTACTTATCGTAAAAAATACTTGTCAGGGGAAATCGCATTTCATTTCCCTTACTCATGCGGCTTTAACTTTAAAGTCGCGAAAGCTAAAAGTTGGTGCACAACCAAAACTGAACTTAAAATTAGGTAATGGTTTCCCTCCTTTTATTTGGGGATGTTGTTATCCCTCCTTCGGAACTAATGATGTATTTTGTTTTGCTGGACAAAATATCTTCCATAGATTTCCCTAAGTTATTTAATGAAAACAACTTGTTAACATTCTGAATTTTTTTTCAGTTCAGTTCAGTTTTTATTAAGGGAAATAAAGGCGAAGCCTTTGAGCTCCCTATTGATGTCAGTGACACTGTAAATTAAAAAAAGCTGACATATAATGGACGTTGGACAAAGGGTTATCTCACGGACACACTGCAGGGCATCGGACAAAGCAATTATAAAAATAATGTTACTCAAAAAAATAGGGAGTAGTATGTTATATGACGCGAAAAGTGTGGATGGGAATATGTTTCAGGAAATGTGTTAGGTTCGGATGTCGTGGTGGTACTTATGGCTGTACTGGTCAAACTTCCGCTTGAAAGTGTCAACGGATGGGGACATGATTATGTCGGCCGGCAGAGCATTCCAGGCCTTAATCACTCTGTTGGAGAAGAAGAACCTTCTTGTGTCGAGTCTTGCACCTGTCACTCGTAGTTTAATGGGATGCCCTCGCAAAGTAGTGGTAGTGGCCAGCTCAAAGAAGTCGCCAGATGCAAGGCAACAATCCTGAAGCCGCAACATTCGAAAGGCTTGTATTAAGTCGCCGCGTAGCTGTCTATAGTCAAGAGGAAACAGATCAAGATTAGACAATCGTGTCTCGTAAGGCAGGCAGCTTTGACCTTGAACAAGCTTGGTTGCACGTCTTTGGACCTTCTCAAGGGTGTTGTGGTCTTTGACAGACCACGGTCTCCAGGCTTGTATGGCAAATTCCAATTGTGGTTGCACAAACATCCCGAAGACCTTATTAAAGCACTCTTTGTCGAACTTTGCAAACGCTCGCTTAATTAGATACAAGCTTGACATGGCAGATTTTTGCTACTTTTGAGCCATGGAACGATGGCTTCAGTGTGGGCGTGATCCATACTCCTAGATCTTTCTGAGCCTCCACCTCTGGTAGCGGTGTGTCGTCCAGATAGTAAATTCTCTGGTTCTCTGAGCTGGTTCTGCCAAATCGCAGAATATTGCACTTGGTAGCATTGAATGGGAGGAGCCAGTTGTGCGACCATTCCTCGAGTCGATGCAAGTTCGCCTGTAGATTTTCTTCATCATCTGCGTTGTGGATGACCTTCCAAAGCTTTATATCGTCAGCAAACATGGCGGTGTCACAGTCCAAGCCACTTACGCAATCATCAATGTATATAAGGAAGAGGATAGGGCCCAGGACGGAGCCCCTGAGGAACCCCACTCTCAACCGCCACCTCCGCCGATTGTTGATCGCCAAGACGGACAATCTGAGATCGCCCAATCAAGAAGTTTTTCGATCCACTTCAATAGCTTGCCCCTTTACCCCCACTACGGTTGAGTTTGTATAGGAGACGTTGGTGAGGCACGCTATCAAAGGCCTTCTTGAAGTCTATGTACACTGCGTGCACTACATTTCCTTCATCGACCGCTCGGGTCCATCGTTCCAGACAGTAGAGCAGATTAGTTAAACAGGACCTTCCTCTGCGGAATCCATGCTGCGCTTCAGAGAGAAGATGATGCCTCTCCAGAAACTGCATCAGTTCACGTTTGATGATTCGCTCCATAATCTTGCAACATATGGAGGTGAGACTTACCGGCCTGTAGTTATTTGCGGAAGCACGGCTGCCACTTTTGTGTATTGGGGAAATCCACGCGGTCTTCCAATCGGGTGGCAATTTGCCTGCAGCGAGGGAGGCTTGGAAGAGTAGACACAAGGGTTCTGCCAACTCTACGGCCAACTCCTTCAACAACTTTGCCGGTATTACATCAGGACCTGGCGATTTGGTTTTCGTCCAGCTTCAGTAGTTCCTGCAGAACAATAGGTTCTGTTATGACCACTGAGTCAATTGTCGGGACCTCTTCCGCACTATAGTTATCAGCGGTTAGATTGGCTTCTCTCGTAAAAACCGACTGAAAGAACTCAGATAGATGCTCAGCCTTTTCTTCGTCCTTGCAAAGTTCGACGCCTTCATCCGTTTTTAACAAAGGGATGGGGTCTTTATTTCGAGTGCACTGCCTAATGTAGTTGTAGAAGAGCTTCGGGTTTTCTGCTGCACGGTTTATCAAGTTACTCTCAAAACTTTGGCGGGCTTTATAAACCAGGCCTTTTAACCTATTCCTCTGCGTCTTGTACTTCGTCAGCGATTCGGCGGTCTTTTTCCCTGAGATAAGTTTGCCATAGCTTTCGCTTGCGGTTTACTTCACTCTTCAGTGTGTTCGTTAGCCACTGGGGCCTGTTGGTGATCTTTTTTTCGAATTAGGACAGTAGTTGGTGATAAGTCCTGTAATACGGCCTTAAATTGCAACCAATCCTCGAGAATACACCCGGTGAATGTTTCATTCCAATCTAAATGGCGCACATCAATTTTTCATTTGGGTAAAAGTCTCCACGCCATAGGTTGCGTTTGACTGTGATGCTTCGATCGGGGACAGAGAAGAGTGAATATTCCCATTGTAGGACTACGTGATCACTTTTTGCCCAGCGGGGATAGACAGTTCACAACATCTACGCTGTCAGGCGCCTTTTGTCAATACAAGGTCCAAACAATTAGCTTGTTGCCCCTCGCGTATTCTGGTCGGAGACAGGACGTGTTGAGTTAGGAAGCGTTTGTGTATAGCTTCTAGGAGACGGCGATCGAAGTTTAATTCCGAGCCTGGTGCCGAGCTCAGATTCCAATCGATATTTGGAGCATTAAAGTCGCCCATAATCATTACTTCGGATCGACTAGCAAACGATTCTAAATCATCTATCAGTCTACTGTCTGACTGCGGATCGTTTCTTGGTGGTCGGTAGACCGTTAGGATCTCAAGTGCTTGAGTGTGATGTTTTGCCCTGGCCTTGCTCAAGCTACTACCATACTCCACTTAATACCTACCAAATCGTTCTTGGATTAGGGTTCTGCTTTCGCCTTTTAGGTTGGTGCCTGACCTGTAGAAAATCCCTGGGGATTTTGAATACTTTTTGAGTTAAAAATTAAGTTTTTATGTTCCTACACGAATGGCTCAACTATACCTATCCAAATCCGTTAATCATTTGTCCGTTGGATGGGCACCGGCACTTTTGAAGAAGCATGACTGGTTTACGTTTACACCGGGTGGTGCAAGCATTTGCATAAGCACCAAAAATACTTGCCTGGTGATTGCGGCGTTGATTTCCTTGCTAATTTAAAACCACATAGAATGAAATTCCTGATTGCCGAAGGATGTTATGCCTCCTAGATCATTTGTCAGCTTGATACTGCAAGTCGATTTCAGATGGAGTGTACGTTAAGAACAGGCTTTATATTTAATGTACCATTTAAGCGTTCCAAAAAAAGGATCCATTTAGTGAGAATATAGTATGCATTAACATAGTACACATATATAAACAACGTTTAATAATAACTTTGATTGGGGACATCTTTGCAATGGTAGTGTCTGAAAGGTAGGCTATTTAAAACTAAGTCAGCGGGTGATACTTGGTACTAAAGAATGATAATGTACCAATGCATGGCAAGCGAAATGTCTGAAGCTTCAGCGCATGGAACAAGAAGACTTTGCGGTAATAAGGTCAGATTGCAATCGCTACACAGCAAAAAATCAATAAACGAAATTGTTGACCGTTGTGTGGTTTCATTTTACTATTGTTTACATTTAGATAATAAAAGACACACCAGCAATGCAATATAACATTTTGAGCAGACGTTTTAATATCAATTAATAATTTTTAATAAAAATTAAAAATATTCGGAGAGTAATAGAGAATAAGGAGCAGAATACAAGCAACATTAAAAGGCCAAAGACGAAATTAAAATTTCTTGTTGGAAATTCAAAAATGAATATAATTAAGATGTTTGCGAAGCATGATATCAAATTTACGCCAAGAGTTGGATACCTTAATCAACAAAACGTCTAAGGAATCGTGACTGGGAGAGGTTCGCAGTCGGAGAAACACTCTGGACGGATTTTGATAGTTAATGAGAAGAACTATTTTATGACAACCCTGTTGAGGCGTTGTGGGACCATCCTTCAGAAACTGCAGTTGTCTGATTATTTGAAGAATGCCCAACAGCCATAAATATAGTAGACAAATGCCTGCTCTCAGACTCCTGACAAAAAAATGCTAGTTTCATCAGCTGGCATCGATTTGAGGAGAAAGTATTTAAAAGAGTCGGATACAGAACATTTTTGTGAAATGTCCTGGGACATTTTAAATTTTTGAAAGGATAGATTCGTTCATTAAAATGGAGAAGGTACTGCAAAATGCAAGCTTTTACCGTAATGTTATCTTAATGATGCAAAATATCTAATTTATTCGTGAAACTTAAGCCCAAGTCCTTGATCGAGGGATATTCTATCATGATATCGTTTGCAGAACTCATTGAGAGCATACCCTACGTGAACTCATCATGACAGCACTGTAAAATTGGAAGATAATGAAGTGATCTCTTCTAACGAAACTAAGTAGAAGCATTGCTAGTAGTATCAGTATTATTAGTAATAACAGTAGTAGTATAAGTAGTATTAGTAGTAGTAGTAGTAGTAGTAGTAGTAGTAGAATTATCATTTTTATTAGTTGTATTATTATTATTATTATTATTATTAGTATTAGTAATAGTAGTAGTAGGAGGAGGAGTAGTAGTAGTAGTATTAGTGTTAGTGGAACCCGTATTATAGTTATCTTCAGCGTTTGGTGTACTAAAGCCATCCCTTGCTGGCATTGATCCGAACCTCTCCAAAACCACCGAGTTTTTCAAATGTTGGCCAAACGGATTTTGAAATTTTTGGTCAGTCAAACATTGTGGGAACAGTTCTTGCACTCGTTGCTGAACGATAACCGATCGATAAATGAACACAATCGTTCAGCTATGTTCCTTGGTGAATTCGCAATACATCCCCTCGTCTTCCACGCAATGTTAAGTGCTAAAAATTAGGAAGAGCAGGTTGTTTAGAGGAGCAGCTATAAGAAGTACACAAGGACTGAATGAATTTCTGGCCTCGAAGCATCCCCTTATACAACAATCGTCCTCTCCCACTATCCGTGACTTCAATGTTAGCCGGACACTATCCCATAAGTTTGTAACTTTAGTGACTACTTGGATGTAATGCGCCTCACATCAGCCTACGCACATATATATGATCTAGACTTTGACGGTTACCTTCGAAGCCCGATGTTAAAACTACATTTCATACATCATATCACCTTTTCAACAAGGGTGCGCGATGAATAACAGGCCACATTTCTGGACCTTTTTCTCATGCAGACGCAGAAAGGCATCGGCGAAGTGTCATGTCTACCGCCGCTAGTCAAATGGAAAAGTTGGTGAGGCTATTTCTTTGGAATGATGGCCGAACCAACGTGAGCTCTGTGGGAGACTTTATTCTTTGGAAACATTATCGAGGACTCTGAACATTCTGGGGACATATTGCACAGCCTCATCGGAAATCACTGTCCGATTTCGAGAAAGAGTTTGACCAACGATGGCCTTAAAAATGGACGTTAACAAATGCGGAGATTGTGGAAAAAAGGTTTACGGACGAGACTCCTGCATCTCTAAATGCCTACAAAACACAGAAAAACGTTTGTCGAGAGCAAGACCTGATTTCGAAGTGGACCTGCTGAACTGTGACACCGTGAAACCCGAAACTGTTATACGGTCACCCAAGGCAGATTACTCGGAACAAGAATCCTATCCGACTTCTGAGGACCGCCGAGGTCACAGATCTTACAAAGCGAAGGTTGACCATCCTCCGAAATTTTTCAGGTCAGTTAAAACAAGGAAACCGATAAACGATTACCCTGCCGATGACTATGAAGTGGGTAAAAATGTTGAGAATCTTCAATTTACCACGTCTTTTGTTTTCAAGGAACTGTTATGGTAAACGGAATCGAAGTCACTGAGTCCCGATTAAGAACTAGTCAAGATGTTGATTGAGATCTCCAGGGATTTGGCAAAACCACTATTTGCGATTTTCCAAATATCCTTCGAGACTGGAGGTCTACTAGTTAATCGGAACTTCCCATGGATTACACCGCCATATAAGGGTAGAAGCTGGGTCTCCACAAACGATAAGACACCGGTCAGCCTTACTTTAATTTGCTGCAAAATTATGGAAAAAATAATTAAGCCAAAACGAATATTGTTCCGAGAACATAATCATCTGCTTTCTGAGGTTCAGTACGGATTCCGTAGAGATAGTTCCTGCGTGACAAATTTGCTCTACTGTTTAAAACGTTGGACTGAGGCAGTCGAATGCGGAAATACGGTGCACCCAGTCTATATCGGCTTCAACAAGGCTTTCAATAGCGTGTCGAACCAGCGCCTTCTTTATAAACTCAGTCGCGTAGGAGAAAAAGATAGACTTCTGACCTGGATAGGAAACGTCCTTAACCAGCCGCTCGCAAACATTCCATATAAGTGACAAACAGTCGGTCATCTTTGAGGTTGAAAATGGTGTTCCCCAAGTCTCCTTAAATCGGCCCAATGTTGTTCATTGTCTAGATCAATGATTGCGCCAGCAATCTGAATCGCGATTTTGCCACGTTTGCCGATGATCTAAAACTATGGCGCATCATTCAAACTGCGGCTGACGAAGAAAGCTTCCAAGCAAACTTTAATCTACCACAAAAATGGTCAAAGTACTGGCTCTTGCCATTCAATGAGGGCAAGTGGAACATCCAACGAGTCAGGAAGAGCAATCCTTCGCACCATACTGTTTGCCGACAAAATGGCACACCATTGAATGTATTCGATACGCAAAAAGATCGTGAAGTCTGGATAACTTCCTCACTTAAACCCACCCTGCATCGAGCAAAGGTGGCCTAGTCAGCGATGATGGTTCTGCACCACGTCAAACGATCATTTTCAGCCTTCGATGGTGACTGCTTCACCAAAGTCTTCTGAACCTTCGTGCGGCCGCAGGTGGATCACGCTATCCAAGCTTGGAAACCCTTGGTGACTAAGGAACTCAACAACATAGAAAAGGCTTAAAGGCGATGCACCAATCTTGTCCTTTGACAGGGCTCACTGTCTAATGTAACATTGTTGGCTAATCTTAATCTCTTTTCCTTGCGTTTTAGACAGTTTTTGGAGACCTGATACTTAAATTCCGCATATTACCCGTTCAAGGCGGCTACTTTGCATTAGGCGAGTTTAAAAACAGCGAGCTTAAAGAGTTCATCCTCTCGAATTACGTGTGACTGGAGCAAGGCTGGGTACGCGGAAGTACTTTTTCTGTAAAAGAGTGGCCTAAGCTTGAAATAACCAAGATACTCTTTATTGATACCACAACACGCAGGTACAAATAGCGAATTTTGAGGTTACTGAACTACATCTCCCTCAAATATACTGATACTGCTAATCAGCAAACACTGTTGATCGATGAATTTTTATCGCATAAGATCATGAAATTAATATGGTTTTTTAATTATACAGACGTCAAAACATTATTTTCGTGGAATAAAACTGATCATGGCAAAGTTGCCAAATATGTATGGAATTTAGTGTGGTCCTACATTGTTGTGCCTTCCGATTTAACTGTACATTATCATTGCATGAATTTAATCAAGGTCACTAGAGTGTATAACGTAATCTTTTGGAAGACAGGCATCCCAATAAGTATAATTAGAAGCAAAAAGGTCTTTGGGAAACAATAAGAAAATTTATTAAGTACAATTTCGACGCTGGTTCCCCAGGTCATCGTCAGACTTTTGCTGAAAGTGCAAAACACTGTTAAAATATAAAACGTTCTGGAAACGTTGATATTGCTGAATCAATTATGCCTGTAGTTGTCATTGCGTGTGGACGTGTCATCCGGATTGCCTTCCATCCTTACAACTTTTAGTGAGATTATTGTACATGACATCCAGTTCAATTCGCCGATCAAATCATGAGTTATCAAAAGGAATGGTCTCTATTCAATGGGCAGAGGTCAAAAAACCAAATGTCTGCCCAGTTTTTTAGTGTAGGCATGGCAATTTGAGATAGTTTGTCTCGTCACTGTACCATCAAATGATGTTCGTGTAAGCATTTAGAGACCGCTTTTCCTGGTTGCCCGCAATACACCGAATCGCAACTCTTACACTCAATCTAGACTAATAAAAGCAAATTTCAGGCCAAATTAACGCAGGAGTTTTCTAAGTTTGGGCTGTCATCGGACTAATCCGATAGTGTCCTTGAGGGAATATATTCTCGACTGATCTTCTGAATAAGACGAATGATTAAGTAGAGCACTTACTCTGGATGGCAGCTTGCGCGACATCAGCATGCCGTTTCTGCGCATCTGTAAAGACCACTTTTGAGCCGAGTTGTATGATTTGCACTGAATGGGGAAATCAGCAACCAAAAGCTAGAATGCCAGCCAGCCCTGTAGTCAGGCAAAAAAATCACTAGCTACAAAATCCCCAGTATTTTGGTACATGAGCCTAGATCAGATAACCTGCTGGTTAGAAGTCCAACGCTCTGTTATAGTTCTCACTAATCCAGCACAAATATTGCCTTCCAGCGCTCGCAATCGCGCCTATCTTGCCCTCTGTTCATGCACGGATTGTCGATGCGACTAGAGAATGCGTTCTGTTACACAGTTATCTTTCTGTTCAAAAACGCCAAAATCAACAACCAATCTTAAACTCAGCTGATCACGCAATATGCACCGTACCTTGGCCACCATTCCCTGTGGCGCACCATGTACACCATGCACCATGTAAAGCGTCGAAAGATACGGTCGCTATATCATGTTTAAAGAAAAACTATCGTTATCAAAAAATTAATGCAGATAACTCCACACGGAACGCCAATTTGGAATCAATCATATCTGCGGTGAAGGCGCTCACAAATACAAAATGCAAATAATATTTACACACAGCAAGAAAACGCCTGTTGATTTGAAAAACAGGAATATGAAGAAAACAGTGGTGTAAGGTAGCAACCATGGCCCAGTACTAGACATACCCAATTTTCAATTCCAGCACTGATTTTTAATTTACTGCAGAGTAAACTCCGTGTCCTAAAACTGAACCATGTCTTTTCCAGCTCTATCGTCTAAAAAGTCTAATTTCGGTAGGCTTAATTTTCGTCGTTCGCGGTACGCGAGTAAGTCGCCTTAGAAATCCATGATAATCAAAGTACCTAGGGTGCAGGACAAAAACAGACCGCTTTAAATAAAAAGAAACTTCAAAAAGGCAAATCTGACATCAATAAGGAAAAACATTGATGGAAAATCGACTTCGAAAGATGCCTCAATAAACTCGAACAGGTGGCTTCGACGATTGCATCATCCATCACAGGAAATAGTGCGATTCACGCACAAAGCACAAGCAGTGGTATTTATTCTCTCACTGAAACTACTACCCACGATTCAAAAGCATCTGAGCCGTGCATTTCGCCAAAATTAAAATAAACCGGAACAAAGTCAACATATAGCCAAGCAGCGTCTGCTCCATCATCATCAGTGCGCAGCGCGAAAGTTTCCATTATATAGTGGAATACAGCTTTAAAGCACAAAAATGCCACTGACAGGCACTACTTGAATCAACAGCTACATCTCCCTTAGACCGATATTGCGAAGTCATGAGCAACTTTCATTAACTTCTGAACAAAATGCTGAAACGTTATCCGTCAATTTAATTGACATGTCGCTTAGAAAATGGCCAGAAATGCAGTCTGAATAAACGCGTTCTAGACCACTTAAAGTTATCTTGACCAGTAGTCTGGAGGCCAGGCTCATACTGTGAAGACACTTTAAGCTAAAAAGAACTCCAAACCTGGTGTTTTTTATACATTTCATCTCGCCTGCGATACAAAAAGAACTTTGTCAGGGGCTCAGCGAAGGGAACAATATTTAGAAAGACTGGGAAGATTGTCAAGGAGGAGACTTACTCACATATGTGAAAGGTGAACTGACAGTTTTAGACAAAACAGGTACACTGTCGGCTACTTCCGAGGCGATATGTCTATCCATAAAAGTGCTAGTTTCATCAAGTTAATATGTCCAGACTGTCCACCGAGAAGAGATACCGCATCCGATTCTTTCTTGCTAGAAAAGCTTGTAAATATTACTCCACGGTCGGATATCCTGTTCCAGGGTAAATGTTATGTGTCTCACATTGACTGGAGCTCGGCCTACGCACATAGCTATGATCTAGCCTTTGACGGTTTACTTCTGAGCATGACGCTAAAGCTACTTTCACACAGCATGTTCCCATTCAAAAAGAGGTGCGTGAAGGACAAAAGGCCAATAGTTTGGACCTCGTTCTCATGCAGTCGCAGGACAGAATCGACGAAGTGTCATATCAACCGCCGCCAGGTATAAACGGCTACGTTGCATTTCGATGGGAGTACTCGCTATTTTCAATGCCCAAATGACTCACAACATTCAGTATGAATATATGGTGAGGTGATTTTCATGGAAATATCGCGAAAATCACGCGCATACGGTGGGAACCTTTATTCTATCGAAACGTAATCGATGACTCGGAACATTCTGGGACATATTGCATAGCCTCATTGAAAATCATTGTCTGATTTCAAGAAAGAGGTTGACCAACAGGCCGCGATGACTAACGGAGGACTTAAAAATGGAAGTTAACAGAAAGCGGAGATTTTGAATAAATATTTTACGGACGGGACTCTTGTATTTCTTAATGCCTAAGAACCTCAGATAAATAGGGACAAGGGACTTATTGTTAGAACAAGACGTGATTTTGAAGTGGAACTGCTGAACCGTGCCACCGCGAACCCGAGGGTACACACCTTACTGAAGACGAAGCGAACGTTCACCATCTTTTGGCATTTTTCCGGTCAGTTTTAACAAAGGAAACGAGATACGATTACCCTGCCGATTTCATTGACGTAGATACAAAAGTCGGGAGTGTTCAATTAACCAAGGCTATTGTCCTCAAGGAACTGCTAGTGTTAAATTAATCTAAGACACTGAGTCCCGATTAAGTACCGGCCAAGACTTTAAAACACTTCATAGAAATTCGGCACAATCACTCTTTATGCTTTTCCAAACATATTTCGAGACCGGACGTCTACCAGCCGATTGGAAACCTGCATGGATTAAGGGTGGAAACCGGGCTTCCACAAACAATTATCGACCGGACAGCCTTACTGAAATTTGAGGCAAAATTTTGAAAACATAATTAAGCACGGAGACAGTCAACTACATCTGTGAATTCATTACTTCCAGCCAACAAGATATATAAATACCAGTGAATGCGCTCAAGGAACTGTTATTAAAATGTACCTTGAACGTACAGTTTCTATTTAAAGCTTGCTTGTACAGACAGATAGATGGAGTAGCTATGGGCTCACCCCTTGGCCCAATTCTGGCGAACATTTTAAGGGTCAACCTGGAAGCTTTACAGCCTTGTCCACAGATAAATCGTCTAAAATATTATGGGCGCTACGTGAATGATATCTTTGCGGTTGCATCTGAACAAACGGCCATTTCAGCTGTAATGGATACCATAAATAAGGCGTACCTGTCAATCAAATTTAAACTGGAAGAGGAGCAATCCGGATCGCTCCCTTTCCTGGACGTGCTTCTGAGTATAAGGCCTGACGGAACTATTCGACCTAGGCATGGTCCGGACAATACACTCACTTTGTGAGTTTTGTACCGCTGAACTTTAAGCGCAATTTAGTTCGATGTCTGACACAAAGGGCGAAAAGGTTCTGCTCGGCCGATAGCATTGACGAAGAGCTTGAGGTTTTAAAAAGCACTTTTTAACAGAATGGATATCCAGATAGATTAATTGCTAAGAATATGACTGAAAGACCACCAAAGCTGCCGGTGTTAATGGCAAACAAGAAACAAATATTCATCAGGGTCCCATTTCAAGAAGACGCAACAAGTGAACTATTACGAAGGCGCTTAGTAAAGCTGTGTCAAGCACCTTTCCAGCAGCTGATGCCCATGTACTGGTCTCGACCTCCCATCCCATACGGAGGGGCAGGACAAACTGCCAGCCCAGAACACCTCGATGTGCATTTATTCTTTCATCTGCTCCTGTGGGGCAGAATATGTTAGTCACACGAGCCGGCGTTTGTCCAAAAGAGTACGAGAACACCTTCCAGCATGGATAGAGGACCGCATATTTGACTTAGTTAGCACAGTGATATAAAATGCAAAAGGCCTGATGAGAATTTATCAAAGCTAACGCATGCTTGCCAAATTGTCTTTGAATTTTCAATGGGAATTTTCGCTACCATTTATTTACATACTTTTTGTATACTTAAGATCACGATCTCTCCCTAATGCCATGCGAAGGTCTCCCAAGGTATTCCGTGCTTGACTCTCTGCACACCGTTTCGACACCGTGAAATATCGTATCAGCGGAAAGTGGCGACCATAGTCCACGCGGTATCTAAAGGCATTTACTGTTTAAAGTACTAAAATGATTCGCACTCAGGAAACAAAATCTAGCTAGCCTAATCTGCCCTACCCAGAATGACCCCAAAGTGCCGGTAGACGCTTATTTCTTAAACTTAAACTCACGGGGTGATACGACCGAAAATCTCTTACCAGTGCAGTATCCTACGGCTCTGAATTGAACTTTCCTGCTAGAATCGGACAAGAGATTATAATGGACAACTCTGAATTTGAAATGCGTATACACGCCTTCTTCTTATACGTTTTTAAGTCACTGCTACCGCGACTTACATGGTGAATTGAGAAAGTTGCAGAATTATTGAAGGAGTCGCATGATGGTATGTATCTGAAAGCATTTAGAGACTTCTGCTAGTGTATGGTTATGACGATGCAGTTCTAATTCAGTTAATGTTGCCTGTGAAGGACCAAATTTCAGGCATCAGTCTTGGCCTCTTTTTCATTTGTTTGCCCGAGGATCCTCGTTTTCTAATGGCGCAACTGTGGTTCTGCTGTTGTACGAGGCAATAGACCACATACAGTTTATATTTGCGGATGGTGCAAGCTTGAGCTCAAGTAATCATGTCACCAGACTTTTGCCAATTTCACCAAAATATATCGTACTAAAAGTTTGGTACTGTATGCTGGCACCTGATTGACTCCTACTCCCAACTACTAATCAATAAATCAATCGATTAAATCGAACGAAGTGATGGTCTCATTTGACATGATATCAGCATTCACATTCATCCCGCCGAGGTGAGCACCAGTAGTCGTGCGGAAGAAACTTGAGGGGTCATACAACGAAACCCAGAGTTCGCTCGAAATCGGACAACTTATGCGGCTGCTCGAATTTTGTCAAAATACCTACTTCACCCTTGCCGGCGATACCTAGGAGCATATAAAGGCAACTCCAATGGGCTCTCGAATCATGGATTTAGTGGCCGCATTGGTCCACATACCATTCAGAAAACAAGAAATACAAAAAAACATTTAATTTATGATTATTTATATACGATGTGACTATTCACAAAAATGTAAGCCCCTTTAATCAAAATATGTCCACATGGATATTGATCTGATTGTATGTAAACCATTTGTCAAAATAATATGTACTTCACGAACGGGTGTATCAAATCATGTCGTAGTGTGTGCAGACCTCCAACAGCAGAGATTGTGGATGAACTGTCGTACTCGGCGACGCCAGTCAATTCGCGTCTTAAGGAGGAAATTGAGGAAAATTAGGACAACACATTTAAGTTTTATTGTATGCAAACAAAAATACTGTTTCGCTTACCTTATTTTTAGGATGGACGGATGGTTGGGCAGATGCGATTGGAGAAGGTTGAGTCGACGCAGGCGGCGGTGTCGTGGGGTAGGGTTGGTCGGTGGTCAGACGTGGGGACCAGGAGAAGGGGAGATGCGAGGAGGGACAAGGAAAAACGGAACATTGTGATCTGAGGCGCTCTTGAGTGCAAAGTGACGTAGTTGGCAGAGAGTTAAGAGAACTCAGGGTATCTGGATGTGGTGTAATGACAGATAGATTGTTGTTCGAATCGTCTTCATCGGCCGCCAAAGTAGTCAAAGCAGCTGACTTTCATCATGTCTTCTTTGAATATTTTGAAGTGGCGTTCGAGAAACTAGTTGACACGGAGCGGATGCGCTGCGTTGACGGCATTTGTATGCCAAGCACAATTTTTCATAATGTCATTGTACTCAGCTGCTCATGTGTGTGTGCCACGATCTCAAATGCTTACACTCAACAAATATGGTCACTTTTACAGATCTCATTCAGCTCCATTCTAATTAAAGTTCTCGTCATCGAAACCCATTTTAGTCGCCTCAAACTGCGATCCATTTGAACCTTGGATATGTAGGCGATGCCTCTTGAAGTTATTCGGTTGGCTATTTTAATCGTAAGAATTATTCCTGCAGACACGGTGCATAGGCAGCCAGGCAGAAACGCTCCTACGCCGTAAAATAAAATATCTGTTCGCTGGCACGAAGCTCAGTGAGGATACTCCAACTTCAACTATTCGGACAATGCCACTGGGACATGGAAAAAGACGTTGAACATTTACCACTTTACTATTCTTCATATCTTAAAGAGCGTAGTTGACTACGAACATTGTTTTATTATCTTGCTCATCAAAACTCGAAAGAAAAGGAATAAGAGGAAAGGAAACCAATATCCAAAATATTTTTCGATTTAATTTTCGAAAGCCCTATCGCTTCCAACATCATAATAAAGCATTGGTTCATCATGCTTCAGTATTGACACTTGCCAGATTGTACATCCATGCTTGAAGCATGACCTTCAATATACCCGTTTCCTGCAGAAAAGTGTTGAACTCGCCCAGGTCGACAGTTAGTGGGCTCATGCGATCTTTAGTTTCTTAACGACCTCTTGAAAATCGCTCTGGTAATGAGTAAATACATAAGCAAACGCATCAGTGTCCTTCATTTTGTTTCGACCGTGAAGCAAACAAGTTAGATCACAGGAACACATGATAAGACGGCCAGAATAATGCTGAAAAGTAGGTCCTTAATTGGCACTTGTAACTGGACATGGATCTTAACTCCGCGTACAAAGCGCTCCGTGAAATGCTCAGTTCAGAGTAAGCGAAGATGACAGGCCGCACAGCCAACACCCGCAGTTGAATGAATAGGCAGTAATCGGGCAAGTCAGTTGCTCTTCTGGTTCATTATGCTCCTACAGGTTTTGATAACAGTTGTCTTGGATACGCGGGCGCATTTCTTGACTACTCCTCCGCCTTCCCCAACAATTCCACACTATCCCTTCCTTAACAAAACCTCCTCCTGTGGCTCTCACGGTTGGGCAGTTTCTTGGCTCGAATAAAATTTCACTTCCCGCACTCAATTCGTACGATTCGGCTGGCGGAAATCAACGGTCCTTCCTAACAACTGCGGAGTTATGCAAGGTGCCACTTGATCCCCTGACCTATTTTGCCTCCACACGAATGATTTATGATCGCCAAATTAATGTCTGTTTATTGACATATGCCGATGGTGTTCTTGTTGACCATAGTCTTAAGGATCAGTCGCATACCCAGTCTTTGAATGATGGTCGGAACCATGTCACAGTATGGTAGTCAGACAAAGGTCTTCTGAAACCGAAAAAATCCGTCCAAATTGTTAATCGACGGTGGGCCTCTATGTCCTGAATCGCAGGATGTCCTCCCCAACGAGGTACCTTGGCATCACGCTGACATTGACTCTTCAATTCCCCCTTCATATTGATACTCCGTTAACTAAAATTGATAAATTTCGTAATGTATTCGCCGTGTATGTTCATACCACACACCAAAATCACGAAATCTGGCGATATTTATATGCTTGTATTCTCCCTTTCATTCTCTATGCTTCGTCTGTTATTTTTCTACCATTGCATAAAATGGTTTTGCTGGGTTCAAAACACGCCCTCCGAATGTTCTCGTCAGCTTTGGCTGTTTATTTTTATTGTTTTTACTGGATACAGTAATAGAAACGCAACTTCACAATGGTTATAAAATTCACCAATCTAATTATTGACGATGTTGTCCATCCCCTCCATTCTGGCCTAATTGCCGTGAAGTCCACCCACCTCATGTGCCGAGGCTTCGAACATATCTGTTACAGTACATCGGCATGCCAGCAATCTGTGCTAGCAAGCTATCTAAAGTGTAAAGGGACAGAAAGCTAGAAACGGAGATTGAAATTGTCTCCCCATTAGATGTCCAGTTTTTACCTGTTGACTATGTTAAATTATATTATAGTCACAGTGAATGTTGCCACTGCGTTTGCAGAAAATTTTGAAAGATACGCTTAAAATAAAGCGTATTCCTCTCTCTGTCTTGCACTCGCCAAAAAGTGAAGAGAGTCTTTATTGGAAACCGTAAATTTCTCGAGTGACTGCCGTGTCCTTATAACTCAACACACTCCCTTTCAGACGAAAAGGCCACATCCGCCGTAACTCTCAACCAAATAGCCGCCAATTTCCCTGCCTATTCTGAGGCAATGCGAATTAAAGAGATGCAGATTTCACTTGAAACCGTTGGCCTATAACTCAAGGCACCTGTAGTAAAATTATATACGCCAGATTTCCTACTGAAAATGTGTTCATCATCGATGTAATCTTTAAATGAACAAGCTTAAAAATTGTAACGTAAAGTGTGAAAAGCACAAAGGTACTTACTGTGTTCCAAGGCCGGAAGATATAACGGTTTGTCGAGCGCCTTGACTTTCGGCAACCAGACATTAACGTAGTATGCCCATACGCGCGACATCCCGTCAGTACGTTCATGTAGCTCCATCGTTTTTCGTATGAGGACGCCCGTTTTGATCCAGCAGGCTGGTTCAAACTGCAGTCATATCGATCGTGACCGCGGTCGTATTGCAAAGCCATGCCGTGTGTGCACGAAAATATGCAGCAGAAGGCCGTTAGTAGATTGCTCTAAATAAAGCATATAAATATTTAAAAGATCAACAAAGGCACAGATTTGCATTTTCAACCCCCTCAAAATTTCAGCTGGCCTACTCTACTCTACGCAGAATGAACTATAAAGTGCCGGTTTATGTAAATTGCATAAAGCGACTTAAAGTCACGGTCCAATACGACCGATAAGCTCTAACCGGTGCAGTAGCCCATGAGATCCCAAGTGACTTAAGATGATTATACAACAATTACCCTTTAGAAGTTGTTTTAAATTGAGTGAGGAACCAGCATATCTCAGAAAAATGTGCGTGTGATCTGACTGAGGATGGAACGACGCATACTTGACTTCACCAGTGGTTGAATTCACCTCAAGTTTCACTATTTTGGACGAAGATTCTTTTCTGCGCTGATTAACTGAAACTAGTTCTGACTTCAGAAGCCAACACGTTTCGTCCCTAACTATGAGCACAAATGCGAAATATAAATACCATCGCCAAGTTAGGCATCATCTGCAAATCAAACCCAAATTAATGGCACATGAATGACAATGTGATAGTCTTCTATAGGATATGCGACCATATCAGTTGAGATTTATCGGCCTATTAACAGGAAGAATGTTCAAAATGACGGGAATTAATAACATTTATTTTGTGCTGAGGTCGGAACTTATTAGGACAATCTTCAATGTATAATATTTCAGTGTTGTTCAAATGGAAAGAAAGGCAAGTATTTAATTGCGTATTTGCTTCGATAACGGTTACCTGACTACTGCGAATGTCATTTAGACATCTTTGCTTTCCCAGTACTTGTTCAAGTCAATGGATAAGGCCAATAGCATAGATTTCATCAAATGTAATAGCAACAAAATATATATCTGAATAAGTTGTGATTCTTTTGTCTGTTCACACCTCTCATGCAGCCTGTATATCTTCGCGTGTTATAAACTCGCAAGTCTATTATCCGATGTTAGCCCTGTTGTTTAAGTGTTCCAGAGCAGTAAGGTCGCGATATAAGAGACATGATTCTGGGATTTGTCTGCTACAGTCCTCACCCGATACTCATAATCTTACTGGGAAATATTTTTAGTATAAACTGACGTTTTGTCATTTCATGTTCAGACAAATCCAAAAATTATATGCTTTTTCAGAGCTTTACCACTTCGGCACACCCGCATTGTGAGAGTGAAGCTACACTTTCAATTAACAGGTCAGACGTCACAGAGTGTAATCTTAAAATAAAGAATACATTTACCAGGGTTTGCAGTAAAGTCGTGAAGATGATGGAGTTCTAAATAAATAAATAAATTGTATATTTAAGGCCCAGAGGGCCCATCATTACAAACTTAGTACCATGGTTTAAATAAATACAAAGTGGATAATTGCTGCACTATGTGAGCATCCATATGAACAGCAGAAATGAGTAATATGGTAAACATATCCGATTCAAAAAGATTTTGCCATTTT
The DNA here is from genome assembly GCA_017591395.1 of Schistocephalus solidus. Classification (NCBI taxonomy): domain Eukaryota; kingdom Metazoa; phylum Platyhelminthes; class Cestoda; order Diphyllobothriidea; family Diphyllobothriidae; genus Schistocephalus; species Schistocephalus solidus. The sequence continues at coordinate 23,665 of WEDG01006634.1, forward strand.
TAAAAACAAAAAGTCAACAATCTTTGGCATATACGGTGAACTGGAAAAAGAAGCAGTAAAAAAACTCCTAGGGTTAAATCGGAGGCGGAGTTCGGCGAGCCGCCAATTTAGTACAGAAAAAACTGCTTCACTAAAAAAATTACTAGCTAAATGCAATGGGATAGTATTATGATGTTGCTGACTACGTATGAGGGTTCGGGACGCTCCTTTGTCGGGTGAGAGATAATATAGCAGTCAGAGCTACTGTTTATAAACACCAGTGGAGGCGAGAGAGGACGAACTCATCGTAGACAACATGGTCGAAACGAAGACGGGACAGTAGAGGTCACGAGATCATCATCGAGATGCGACCTTGCTGACTGTATAGTCCATCACCAAAGAGGCGAAACCATCAGAACCCACCTCGATCATCAACAGAACCTGGAGACTATCGTCAGGGTTGCAAAATTCGGAGGTAAGTATGAAGGTTGTCAAGAGTTGGCAATGCTAGTTTAAAAGGAGGGGAAGAAAAAAAGTAAATGCAAAGATTGACTCTGCAGAGGATGATGGAAATATAATAAGAGACCAATTTAATATCAAGAGAGCTGCCTCAAATACCAGGAGGACCCTTTTCAAAAATCCAAAAGTTGCGAGTTTGGGAAGGAAACAGACAATAAGGACTTTATATCTTCCAAAGTTAAATTTTTGCGTAATTTGGTTTTGAAAATAGCTAATGTAGACGACAACCTAATTTGCAGTGGTAAATTATTCCATATGAAAGCATATTTGGAGGCAAAAAACTGCGACCGGTTAGTTGTTGAGCTAAGGGGTGGTGAAATGATCATGGAGGAATTACGAGTGGCATAGGGTCGATTTACCGGAGTAGGAGCGTTAATTCGTGGGAGATTTGGGCTAGAGTTAACACGAAACTGGAAGCAGAGACCGGCTTCGAGTCTTCTAACCCACAGAAATTTAATGTTTGCTAACTAGCATCTATCCGTATAGAGATACTGGATCCAGGAAGAGAAAATAGTCTTCGAGTAAAAACCCTCTGAACTTTTTTTCAATCTTACTGCGGTCAGAGGCGTTCATCAGCCCAAATAGGGGACAGCAGTATTCTGAGGATAGGAAGAACAAACCTGCGGTATAGGTTTAACTTTATTTCCGGAAGGAAGAAATTATGTGATATAAAACCACATATCTGTGCAGCCTTTGCAGAAATTTGATCTGCATGAGGCGATAATGCTAGCTTATTCGTGTAACTTAGACCTAAGTCTTTTATGGTTGATCGTTCTTAAAGTGTACTATTTTTGAACTCACATAGGGGCCTAAGGTCCCTCAGCGAAAACACACGATAAACCACCGTAGTCTAGACCACACAAAAGCACACAACCTACACCAACACACGCACAGCACCACCATCGCATAAATCCCTCAGTTAAAGCTGATGCGTTTGAACCCATCACGGCTTTCTGTCAGTCGTAGTTTTCAAGGCTGCCATCCCTCTAACTCTCTGCCCTCCTCCATGTCGTTCCTCTTCCCAATAAACTACCGTCTTCATACCTATATTTTCCTCCAGGCTTCATTCTCTCCTTTCCATCTCCCCCATGATCGAAAAAGGCCTATGACCAGGGTGACATGTAATCACGTCTGCGGTCCAGTCTAATCGGTCGTTCTGCCACTTATCCAAATCGTAGCCACCTGGGATGACTCAGCAGCTCTATTTACGGACAGCACTGCTTACCTCCTCGCAGTGGATTTGGCTACAAAAGTTTCCCATAATAAATGCAAGCTCTCAAGACAGCTGCAGCAGACCGTGGCGAACATGTTAAATGCCCTTGGTGGCTTCAACGCGCACGTCGGTACAGCGCATGCCACATAGAGAGAACTGCTATGTCCCCATGGTCTCGAAGGCTTAAATGACACTGCCTCATCCTGACATTGACCTTCTTCCGCCTTCCAATTAAGAAGTAAGTGGCAGCTGCTTCGGGATATGCAGGACGCCTGGATGACTTACAAGGCCGTGGATATCCAAGTGTACGTGGACAGCAAAGAATTGAAGAACTTCTTCTATGTAATCAAGGCTGTCTATGGTCCTACAGGCAAATCAGCCGCTCCTCATTACAGCGCAGACTAACCACTCTGATCATCGACATGACGCAAATCCTGAAGCTCTGCCCGAGCACTTAAGAGGCGTCATCAACCGACCTTCCAACATCTCGGACGCCGCCATCGACCGACTGCTTCAAGTAAAAATCAACGCCAGATCTGGATCTCCCGCCGTCTTTCCAAGAAACCATCAGGGCCGTGCAGCAACTCTCTAGTGGCAACGCACCTTGGTCAGATGCGATCGCTGCTGAGGTCTACAAGCACAGAGGCCCCCAGCTTATTAACCACCTCATTTTGTTCTTCCTGGTGATGTTGCGCACAGGACAGGTTCCCACCGATTTTAAGGACGCAACAATAGTCAACCTCCACAAGAAGAAAGGAAACCATCATGTCTGTGACAATCACTGAGGAATCTTGCTGCTGAAAATTGCTACAAATAATATTTAACCATATTACCTCAATCGTCGCAACAATCATATCGAATAAGGATTCATTTTGGAAAGCCATTGCGCCTTCCGGCGTTATCAAGGCACCACCAACATGAACTTCGCCGCGCGTCTGCTGCAAGAGAAGCGTCAGGAGATTTGGATCCAATTTTACTCTACCTTCGTGGATGTGACGAAAGCCTTCGACAAGGTGAATCACGAAGGACTGTGCACAATAATGCAGAAATTATGTTGTCCCAAACAAAGCATGGCCGCGTCCTCGTGCCTACCCTCTTCAGTCTCATGTTGCCTGCCATGCTAATGGACGCCTATCGTGACGAATTACATAGGCATCTGCTTCGCTTACCGGATGAACGTTCAACTTCTCCGTCAACGGAGGATGTACTTCCAGTCGCATGTGTCCACCACTACCAACTACGATCTTCTCTTCACCGAAGACTGCGCTCTGAACGCCACGTTCAATGTCCCGAGTCTTCTGACATATCTTTTGCTGTACATCGGCATACCAGCGTTCTGTACTACCGTTTCAAGCAGGCTATCTTAAGTGTAAATAGACAAAAATGTACAATCCGAGATTGGAATTTTCTCCATATTAAACATCCCGTTTTAACCTTTGACTTTTTTAATTTCTCTTATGATCACTGTAAATGGAGCCACTGTTTATGTCGAAAATTAAGAGTGATACGTTTGCAAACTTCATTGTGTTCAAACCGTTCGCAGTCACGGCATGATCAGAAACAAATATGTAAAATAGCTATCAAAAATCTGAAAGCAACATCATTACCTGCGTTCAAATATGCGTGTTCTCCCGACAATGAAAGATCAACAAAGGCACATATTTGCAGGAGCTTGTGTCAAGATGAGCTATCATCCCACCATGTGCGACTTTGTCGAACGCCAACAACTTTTGTCGTTTCCTGATCTGGCTGGCATGTCGGCCCAGCACACCCACCGCATGACATTTTTTCAGTGGCAGACAAATCCAGCCCGGCTGTATTCAATGAGCTAAAGTTAGTCCCTCTATGGTTTCGAAGGACTAGAGCCATTCTGGAGGACCAAGATTTTCGTATCAAGCAAACCAATTTTATGGGTTTTATATAAATCTGCAAAGGAAAGTTAGATCTTTCTATCTATAAAAGTATACACTGAATGAGTGTAAGAGTCCCTGTTACAACATCTGACAGAATGTTATGTGCGTAGCTCACCGTTCACTTATGGCACTCCACGTTAGATATAAAAATGGGGAGAGGCAACAATTGTCTTATTAGTTGTTATAGAATGACACATATTGAATATATGTCTCTGATAATGGAAGTTCATGTCAGGACGCAGGGTACTTTGAAGAGTTTCGAAGTAAATACCCAACATTTGACCAGGATGAGATAACAGTGTGCACGCGAACGGAATTATCGTGTGGAGTTAAAGTAAAATAAAATTATCAGACTAAGAACTTTACCCCATTCTGCGCTCCTGAAACTTTTAAAGACGGGTTAAATAACCTGCGGTGAGGGGAGTCCCTGAAATGACCGTAACTAAAATCCCGATAAACAACAATAAAATTTTATCAGCGGTCAAGCGATACTCGTTCTCCAATATTGCACATGAACTTCGAGTTTCCACATCATCGACACAGGCGCTATCGTCAGCAATGTTCGCATCCACGCCACGTGGCCTTTTACGTCAGAAATGCCCTGATCGATATGGACGTAGGTTCAATTTGTCTGTAAAAGCAAACGCTGTGGCGTCCGGCGAAAAATGCACTTCACTATTATTGGTGACGTAGGTGGCACATTTCTACATGGTGCTTGAAAGTATAATTGTACAGAATCCAGGAACACATGGATGAAAGGCGTCTTAAGAGCGTGGGATGATGCAGGCAGGCAGTCAGTATAGTTGAAAACTTATGGGATGCTGTTGTGATAACAGTGAAAAGCCAAATGTACCTGGAAAAGAAGATTATCGGTATACGGGGATGCTTCTAGGATAAAAATACACTCAGTCGTGTTTTACTTCTTATAGCTGCTTCTCTAAACAACCTGCTCTTCGTGATCGTTTGGTAGTGAACATTGTGTGGAAGACTAGGGACCGTATTGTAAATTTCCCAGAACGGAACGAGTCTCAGAATCTTGTCTGTAATGTCAAGACCCTAGGAGACAAGGGCATCTATCTGGTGCTCAGTGTTTACTGACCGATTCCGGACAGACCCGGCAAAGAGCGGTTAGTGGAATAAGCAGTAGTAAGGTACCGCTAAAGACAAAAAGAGCCTGTTATGGTCATGACTGGCTTATTATAGTTGTCATCTGTTCGCTATTCGTAACCCTATGTGTTGCGCAAACCTTGCCTAAACTCCGTGACCGGTCGATTAAATTTCGAATGCCCTAACCGACTGCGCCACGGGCTCGTGGTTTTGTCGGCTGAGCTTGAGCATATTTACTTGTATGGGGAAGAGTGAGTTGTCATTAAATGAGCAGCAGGATGCGTGTTTGATGTCGGGGTTTCGAAACACCTTTGGTTGGTTATGGCTGTCTGATGACGGCTTATAAGCTGGAAATGGCCATTTCAGTCTCCTTGGTAATAGTTAACGTAGGCAGATGATCGCTGCCCAAGGATCGAAACCCACAACCTGTTGATTAGATGTCCAACGCTTTAACCACTGAGCCACGGGCTCGTTGACTCGTTGGGTTAAATCGGAAATAGTGACATTAGCGAGTGGCTGCCACAAGGGATTGAGCTTTCGTTTTGCCTCTAGATTATGTAATCTTCTAGGCTTTGGATTCCATCTTTTCCCCGGGGATTTTTAGGAAATCGGGAATGACTACTAGTCTCTTTTATGCTCTACAGGAGTACGCAGTCTGAAGCGCTTCGTGGGTAGCATAGCACTGCTTTAAATTACATCACAAGTAAATTGTGGTAATTTGCAGCTACATTGCACTGTACGAGGGGGCATTTGCAAAGAAGAGGCAGTTGGGGGTTAAAGATCGACGGCCGTTGCAGGCCACATCGATGTGTGCTTATTCCTTTACCTACTCATGTAGAGCTGGATACATTGGCCGAACAACAAAACGTCTTTAGAAGAGAGTACACGAATGCGTGCCTGCCTGGCTGGGCATAGCTGAAAGTCGATAAATTTCGCCTTCAACTCTCGCACATTAATACAAGATGAACCGCCTGTTTGACGCAAAAGAAGTCTTCCAAATTATCTACCGGGACCCGGCACGCTAGTTCAACCGTCGTGTTCGACGATGTACACATGGACGGTGACTCGCACCGGATTATAGTGAGAGTAGACTTGCGCATAATCTACCTCACTCTCTGTTTCACTCCCCCACCTGGACCCTGTCTCAAGACAGAGTCAAGAAGGTCAGAGACGGTAGAGGGCGCAGGGCCACGCACTGTAGTCCTACTCCAAACAAGAACAAAACAACAGAAAAGGGGGGCGGCTCGGATCCCAACTGAGTGAGAGTGCCATAAAGGCCACATTAAGAAGGAGCCATCGCTGCCTGTCTCTCAGTCCGCCAGGCGTCCATTGCACACAAATCAATGCACTGGGCCAACCACGCGGTCCGAGTTATCCTGTCAGTTGACAACCTTCAAAGCCACGGCTTTTAGCACACTGTGATATTTTCAAGCGCGTCAGATTGTTTATAGTGAGGAAAATGCGCTGAGCCGTCGACCTCGCTCTCTCCCACGCGACACTCTGGGCGATCTAGGCATCAAGTGAGCTGATAGATGTTGGTGCTCCTGGCACTGGGTCGCCAGTCTCTGTGCGATGGATTCGCAAGTGGCCGACCAGGCTGATGCGTGACGTGCATGTGCCGGGACAATGAGGACAATGTCGGATTGTTTATAGTGAGGAACATGCGCTGAGCAGTCGACCTCACTCTCTCCCCCACCGCCACAATCAGACAAACGTCCGGGCCGGTCGGTTGTCTGATGTGGGAGTGGGCGCATTGGCTGACGGGTCGGCGTAACCGTCATCGCATGCCACAGCACGACTTGGCCCCAATAACCCACACACCTGGATTCACTAGATCAGGGGTTGACCGCAGGTTTTCAAGGATGCGCATGTGACCGAATAGGCCTATGAGATGAGTGAATGCGCGAGGACAGTGAGGGCAGTGGAGACGGCGATCTCTGCTGTGTGTTAGTGCTCCAGGAACTGGTTCACCAGTCTGTGTACGATGGATTCGCAAGTGACCGACCAGGCCAATGCGTGAGGCGAATGTGCAGTCGCAATGAGGACAGTTTAGGAGAGAGTCCCCATCGCTGATGGTGGTGATGGTGATATCACGATAGGTACTCACATCACAGCTTTACTCCGACCTACGGGCCAGGGTGGTGCAAACAGTGCAATGGGCCAACGAGTAAATCGGCCAATCGCAGTAAGTAAATAGTTGCAACCACGAGATATTGGTAAAGGACCTACCAGATCTATATGGCTATGTGCAAAACGTGCGTCGGGTGCGAGAAAAGTGCCAATGGGAGCCTGAGTCATTATTTGCACGGAAAACAAGTGCAGATGCCCCGATGCTGCTGCGATCGAAGCAGGTGGCCAGGACATTAAGCAATGGGACGAATTATGGCCTTACGCATCAGGGAGATGTACTCGGCAGCGAATTTAATGTAACAGTCCCCGCGATGACCAGGTGGACTGCAAGTTAAAGTACTAACTATTAGGATTTGCCAATCGCTGTCTGTCACAGAAGTCATTATGTGCACGGAAAACAAGTGCAGATGCCCCGATAGTCTTGCTGCTGCGATCGAAACAGGTGGACAGGAAACTAGGCACGTTGAGCTCAGGAAGACGCACAGAAGGCCTACCGAACTGACTACTAAGTCACCGAAGTCAGTAGTGCAATTTGTCAGGTCTGAAAATGCCTCATTATGTGTTTTTCCAATCGCTTGTAATCAGTGCAGCTTTGTTAGATGGTGTTCCGCGGTTCACGAATCCTCCAGGTTGGGTACAAATGAAAGAGGAACATTATCGATTTCATGTTTAAATTCCTACTACGTTCCAACCTTTCCCTATAACTGTACTGGCCTGAAGAGAAGTTATAAAATGCGGCACGTATGCTCGCCAAGTCGTCTTTTAAAAATACATAGTTTTAGTTGTACAGTTGACAGGAGTACACTAACCTGCTTTTCATCGAACACTTCTTCGTTCCCTGATCTCTTTGTTAGACTGCGTAACCTGCATGTCATAAGCAATAAAACATAGCGAAGCGTATTCTTACCTGTATTTCCTACCTATGCATATCGTGGTGGTGAGGGCTCGCCTGGGTCGGGGTAATGCGTTGCCGGGTTACGTAAGGTTACAAGGCAAAATAAATATTGGCAAAACAATAATACTATCACCGTCATGCCAAAGATCACAGAAAGCTAAATAAAAGTACATAAAATGATATCCCGATAAGTACTCACATCACATCTTTACTCAGACCTACGGGCCAGGGTGGTGCAAACAGTGCACAACCACCTATCACAGCTTGGTGCGCTTTCGACACACATTTCATGAAATTTGCGTTGACAGGAGCAACACTTAAAAACGAAGCCTCTACTAAGGATAGTATTTTCACCGCAGGCACCACATGCGTCAACAAACGGACAGTCATCAAGAAACACGGCCCTCTCCTCCGATTTCCAACTGGACACGGCCGGGTACATATGCAAAAGTTCAATTCTGGCACTACTCGTGGAGACAGTCATGTTCACCGGCTTGTCAGTCATCCAGGGGAGTTGCGTGCACGGCCGACCACGAATGTGGAAGTTGAGGAGCATTTTGTCATTGACGTAACGGCCTTCGGGTCAAAATTCTCGTCAGCGAAAGGTCTTTCACAGACCTGAACATAAGACACCCATCTGCTCCTTCGAAGACACGAGCAGGGGTCAATACCTTGCTGCTCGACGAAGTTGAGGATGTGAACACACGGCAGCCGACCAGTTGTGATGGAATCGACAGCTGTACGTGTCGACCCAATCGCTAGAAAGCCTTACGTCGGCGTAAGCAGCCAGGTGGTCGAGTAGGACGTCCGAGGCGTACCCAGTCAGCATGTGGCACACTCGTACCATATGTGGCTTCAAGCCCAGGTAGTGCCCATTGCGGCAATACTCATCGGCCTCTACTCGGTCATTGTCATTAGTCTTTGAGTCAAGGAAGTTGAAAATGCTATTATCGCAATCAGTGAGACACACATAGGGTCTACACCATTGGTTTAAAACCATATTGAGACTTTCTATTATATTTGTAGTATGGTCGCGAGAGTTATGAGCCTACGTCGGGCATAATGGGCCCACCGGCGTATACATCGCCACCAACAATCCTCGATGTATGGCCAGACCTCGGCGAACCGGTCACTTATGCTATTCATTACTAATCTAAACATGTAAAGGGAGCAGCATACACAGCCTTTCGGAGAAGGTAAAATGCGTGCTCAGCTTTATCATTATTACACACGCTCTTTACCGTCTTTTTAAACACCTGGAGCTCAGGAAATGTGCAGAGAAGAATAGAAACATTATCTCTAAGAAAAGCTTCTTTCCAGGCTTTGAGCTCCCTGGTAGCCTTGTCTATAAAAACCGTGCGTAAGTCATCGGCTAGGGACCCCATCATTTCCTGTAACTTACTGACAACTCAGCGTGCGCTAAGGGCGTCGTCCTGAGGTACAAACGCATCAAACAATGCACACCCCCGCCTATTTGTCCGGTAGGTTGCGTCCATTTTGACTACCTCCGGATACTCGGAATACGTGGCCAGCAGGGCCGACGTCGTAAAGCAGGCTGTTCGAAGTTCGTTCTTCTCGTAAAAGAAATCAGGGTGGTAGCCAGGCTTCATGAAAAACGATGCATTTTCAATTCCTTTTACGGTAGGATAAGACCGGAAGATCCAGCGACGCATATTTGTTAAGTCCTTCATCACCGTGTCAAAGGCTTTCGTCAGATCCACGAAGGTAGTGTAGAGGTGATTCCGCATCGCTTGGCACTTCTCTTACAGCTGGCGAGCGGCGAAGATCCTGTCGATTGTTCCTCGGTGTCTTCAGAAGCCACATTGGCTTTCCGGGAGCAGTCCTTGCTGTAGGTGAGCTTTCAGGCGATTGAGCGGAATGCGAACGAAGATCTTTCTGGTGATATTCAGTAGTGAGATTCCTCAATGGTTGTCACAGAGGTGGCGGTTTCCTTTCTTCTTGTAGAGGTGGACAATGGTGGCGTCTTTGAAATCCTGAGGGACGTGTCCTTTGTGCCACATCTCCTGAAAGAGCACTGTGAGTCGGTTCATCAGTTGGGGTCCGCCATGCAGGGATCGCATCCGAGCCAGGTGCTTTCCCGCTGGAGAGTTTCTGCACGGCTCTGATGGTTTCTCGGAGACAGGGTGGGAGATCAAGGTTAGCGTTGATTTCCACTTCAAACAGGCGATCGATGGCGGCGTCGGAGATGGTGGAAGGCTGGCTGAGAACGATTTGGAAACGTTCCACCCATTGCGTCAGGATTTGCGTCTTCTCGGTGAGCAGCGTCCAGCCGTCGGCACTGAGAAGAGGGGTGGCACCTTTGATGGGAGGTCCGTAGACAGCCTTGGTGGCGGCGAAGCAGTTCTTCCAGTGTCGCATCGCTCTGCCTTTGGCCAGCCGTTCCAGAAAAAAATGTGGTTGGTACCCAACTCTTCCAGCTGAAATTGTTCGGAGAATCGGGTCTCGTTGAGAGCAACAATTTCTACCTTGTAGCGCGCTAGATCCCGCGCTACTAGCGCCGTCCTCCATTCTGGTCAGTTCTCCTGGGATTGTCTTAAAGGGATCGAACATTCCAGGCATCTAGTGTGAGCAAGCCCACTAGAGCAGTCAGGGGTAGGTACCCCTGAGGGTATGGTGGGGGGGATAAAGCGAGCTGTTGTTGATATTGCTTAGCGTTTTTCGACTGCATGCAATTACAGTCTGCTAGCCACTGTCTGCTGCAGCTGTCGTGAGACACAGCATTTGTTTAGGGCACCTTTTCTAGCCCCCTCCTTCGCGAGGGGGGATAAGCAGTGATGTCCCTAAATATGGCTGCTGAGTCATCACAGGTGGCTACCGAACTCCACTATGGGTCACGATTTGGGTTAGTGCGAGAACGACCGAGTTGCCTGGGCCACCTACGTGATTGCATGTCACCCTCGCCGTAGGACTTTTCGACCGTGGGGAATGAGGGAAGGGTGAGGAGAGAGGGATAAGTAAGAGTAAAAGATATGAGGAAAGAGGGGAGAGAGGGGGGATGAGGCGAAGTGGAGGGGAGAGAGAGGTTTGGGCTCGGAAGAGGAGAGAGTGAGAAGGGCAGGGAGGACAGGAGAGGGAGAAGAGCAGGGGGAAGGGAGCAGATGTGTCCGGTGATGTGACACACGCAACACTGGAGACCCTCACCTGGTTTAGCCCACCAGTCATGGCGGTTGCCCGGGGTGTGGCCGCTGGAAGAACCAGCTTCGAGGAGCCACAGGAGAATTCACCACCTATGCGAGACAGATGGAGCGACCAAATATTACCTGTATGATAATACCCCTATCTAGTACCCCCTAAACTCACACGACTGTTCATTTTGGCATTCGTGCCCCTCCCACTAAAGTGTGAAAAATCCTGGTAGTTTTCAGAGGCGTGAAGTATGAGGATGAAGGCTGTGTGGGTTAATTCAATCTCAAACAGAAAGTTTTAACCCTGGAAGCTGACATAGACACAATGAAGGTATAAGGCCATTAAGTCATTCAGCTTCTGAAAAAAACTGGGCAAAGCGAAGGAAAATTAAATTAAGAAGGTTCCTAAGCAGCATAAAGGAGATTCTACAGCAAGATGCAAGATATCGGAGGACGATGGCGCAGCTGGGCGTTCCAGACGACTCGAGTCCAAGGCAAATTCGGTCGGCCATCCCAGCTGTTCTGTAGAAGCCTTACTCCAAATAAAAGAAACAAACTTCTGGCAAGGTGGAATGGGGAAACTCCGTAAAAGAAGTATTAAGTCAAAAATAACTCCCATGAATTCCTCAGTGCCTTCAGATGAAAATTGGCTTGGAGGTTTACTGAGGGATTTCATAGAACAAAAGAACTGCGTAGTTCTCCAGAACTTATCCGAGTCAGATGCTCCTACCCCTAATGAAAATATTTCCACTGCTCTTGAATTGTTTCAACAGACGCTGAACGAAATGCTTTATTCGAAAAAGCCGTGATCTTCTACCGACCACCGCGGATGGACGTCGACGGAGATACTCCCTCGCTGGACAACATAAAGGAGATTGGCATTCGACCTGATGTTTTTCTCATTGGTGACTTCAATGCACGCAGCATTCGATGGAAATACCTGTAGGCGAAAAGCTCAAAGTAAGCCTTCGAGTACCGTGTTCTAAGAACAACACGTGAAGCTCTCCTCACACAACACATATTAGTTCCACTTGGAGCGCATGCAGGGCAACAGGCTAGTTGTTTAGGTCTCGTGTTCACAAAAAACTTCACGGAAAGGAAGTCGGAGTGGTGGAGGTGGGCAACATCATCAAGAATTCGCTCGGAAATTGTCCCGATTGTTGCGAATTGTTGTTTTACTATTTTATCTGGTCAAACAGTATAATAAACACAAGCAGCAGACAAGCGCATTCAGAGTAAACGTTTAAACGTCGGCAAATCCTTTTTAAGCGAAGCTGGGAAAATCCGGGGAAGACAATAGGGGATGAGAAGTATACATGCATTTATAAATCGCAAGACAATAGACTTGGGTGTGTGATAGGTAGGTAAACGATGGCTATAATAAAAAGTTTTCAAAAAATATTATGAAGAAACCAGTAAAATAAAATGCGAACTTATACAGGCAGTTAGGAAACACCCAAGAAAACGGTTTAACGAAGCTTTCTCGTAAACCTTTCTAGTATTAATTGCCTTATTCTTGGCCAGCATTACCTTCCACGGAAGTGGTGAGGATAGTTTACATTTACTGAGCCATATAAGGGTTAAGAAGGTTTTTTCTGCATCTTGCCGTTGCACTGGCTTGCTAGATGGATTAATTGAAGTCAAAGTCCAATGCGGTCGAATAGTCACCGGACATGCAGGCAGATTCAGAACCATCGAAGAAAGCTTTCCCTGAAACAACCGTGTTTCAATATCCCAGTTCAGATATAAGTGCAAACTGATTATAGTCACAAGGGTGCTGATACCGCAGTCTTTTATCAAATAATTCATAAGGAGTCTACTGTCCAACCACAAAACACTTCATTTGGTTCTGGCAGGCTTATAGATTTTCCTGCCGAACACAATAAATTTAATTGAAATTGTATTTTTATTTTTATTGAGCGTTCTTTTTGCACAGCCTATGGATATTTTTTTATTTTTCCTTTTCTATTTACGTCCAGGCCTCTGCATGCGTGTTTGACTTTGTCAAAACACATACGGGAACTGCCAAGCGCGCATTCTGGTTTCATAATGTCAGCAAGCATAATTAACGGTGTGAAGCAATCTGCTATCACCCGCAGAACTCGTTTACTTTTTACGGTAGCTTGCTAAAGGAGGTAAAATTATTTTTAGTAAGTCCATAAGCAAATTCATTCTTGCAATTATACTCACAGCCAGATGTACCTTGCTTTATACACCCTAATAGCAATGAAATACGATTCGAAGCTCGACCGGTCGTACGTCAATCGTAGCTGGAATTTGATTGGTTGCTAGTGCACCTCGATGACGCGTCGCTAAGGGCGCAAAAGAAAGCGCGCAGCGTTATTGGCAAATCGATCGGGCACTGAGCTGTCAATCACGCGCGCGCCGTGCCACGCCATTTCCTGCGCTCTCGTGCTGCGACGCGGTAGCTTAACTGCCTGTACCCCTGTTCTGTCTATACTGACCGTTTTTTTGCTTTTTTTCAGAATGTTTTGAGCAATATCTAAGAGAACACTAAGTAGACGTGCTTAGAAAGGCTTTCTGGACGATTTACGTCAAATTGCCGAGAATATGAGGGAAATGTATCCGGTCGACTCATCTTCATCGTCATGGCATCTGACCTCTTCCTCTAGTTCGTCATATGACGACTCGGACTCAGAGATTTCCTCTGCTGGTGAGGAGATAAGTTGGATGTCAGATATATCTGACGTAGCTGCAATCAACTCTTCAAGCACACCTACAATTGAAGAGGAACCAACGGTTCGAGAGGCTATGAGTTCATCGGCAATACGCACGCGTATACCATTGATTCATGTGAGCAGTCTTCTGAAGATTATCAGACGGCTGACCTCGGACCTTCCTGCAGACGCACGAACGCTCTTGGGTGAAGCAAGTGATGTTTCAACGGTAACGGCAATGGGCAGTGGTGAGTACGTTCATTTACGTCTTGTTAAACAGTTAACTGAGCAGTTTCAAGAACCTACCAGATGTCTAATAGGCAATAGTGTTGTTAAGTATTTAGCTATTTTACATTCCTAATCCCTTCTTTTCCTGTAGGGTCTTAGCTCATTATGTCTGACGATGGAATTCATACTGGACGTCCCAGAAGGAACACTAAATGTCCAATAGATCCACATGTTTATGTCACAAACTTGCCCTCCGTCTCATCCTCATCGGTATGCAGAACAATTACCACCGTTACCGCTGTTTCAGGACAATTCATTGGGAAGCAGTGATTCAAGTAAAACACTGCCTATCGCACAGTCTCCCTCCTACGCGGGTTAGTTAATACCTTAAAAAGACAATTTTCGTAGACGGCAGTAGGCGCCACCGGAAAAGGCGACGTGTTCACAGAACCAAACACCAAAGGCACTCATCTGGCAGAGCTTACCATCGATGGTACATGCAGTGCCATACACAAGAATTGCGCCATTTGCATGACCTAAAGGTAGAGGTGGCTGCATTGCGGCGATTTCTGGAGGAAAGTTTGGTGATATCCGCCACCCAAGCACCCCAACCGTCGTCAACATGTCCAATATTTAAACCAATGTTGACCGTAGATGAACTGGGCGCCTTAACCGAAGACGTCACAGAAAAATCCTTCAGGGAGCAATTGGTAGGCAGACTGCACATTATTAACCATCTTACTAGGTTACGTATTTAGCTTCCTTTGGTGGCGATAGCGTCAGCAGTTTTGCTGATCGCATATTTTCTGCCCTCTTTGCTGATAAGGTTACCTACAACTTGACTTTCCGATTCGCGTACGAATTGTTATTAGGGACAGTTCTTTGGTGCCCTAATAACAATTCGTACGCGAATCGGATACGACCGTACCAATGGTCGGACGCGAATCGGATACTACCATGACCGCCTAATTCGTACGCGAATCGGATCCGAAAAATTCGTATCTCATTTTTCAACCGCGCAGCGGAACCCCTTTCTCTTTCTGTAGACCCCCCAACTAGGTAAACGCTTTAAAAACGACCCCCATTACATTCTGAGACAATTTCTACCATTGATAAGGTGAATCTCGTAAGACTGAACAAGATAATAAAGTTTATTTTGTTTAAAAAATTGTTCAAAATTGAGGTATACAAAAATGAATCTGAAATCTGTCCGCAATTGAAGTCACTGGACTAATCCTGTATCGAGGGACCTGGCAATCCGTCCGCTGTTTCAATGGATCTCCCCTCTTAAATGCAAAGGCAGCGAGTGAGTACACAATGGACTTTGAAATGCTAATTATAAAAGCATCACAATCAGCTTGATTTTTAATGCAGGCAATTGTTGTAGACAATGTTGACAAATTTGACTAACCATCAAGACTCTTCCCGAGGGTAGCCTTTAGGCCCCTTTTGTGTAGGTGATCGTATGCCTTCTTAAAGGCATTCTTTAAAGCCCTCTCCAACTGTAATTTGTCGGCTTTTCGTGGATTATTCCACCTATTAAAAACCTCTGCGGCAACATGATTAAGTAATTATTGAGCTTTAACTTACCCAGAATAACAGCATAGAGAGGGGAAGCAAAAAATGCCTTTTTGTCTTGGTGCCTACCGTAAAAAGTCAAGTTGTAGGTAACCTCATCAGCAAAGAGGGCAGAAAATATGCGATCAGCAAAACTGCTGACGCTATCGCCACCAAAGGAAGCTAAATACGTAACCTAGTAAGATGGTTAATAATGTGCAGTCTGCCTACCAATTGCTCCCTGAAGGATTTTTCTGTGACGTCTTCGGTTAAGGCGTCCAGTTCATCTACGGTCAACATTGGTTTAAATATTGGACATGCTGACGACGGTTGGGGTGCTTGGGTGGCGGAGATCACCAAACTTTCCTCCAGAAGTCGCCGCAATGCAGCCCATTCTACCTTCAGGTCTTGCAACTGGCGTAGTTCTTGTTTATGGCATTGCATGTACCATCGATGGTAAGCTTTGCCTGAAGAGTGCCTTTGGTGTGTGGTTCTGTGACCACGTCACCTTTTCCGGTGACGCCTACTGCCGTCTACGAAAATTGTCTTTTTAAGGTATTAACTTACCCGCGTAGGAGGGAGACTGTGCGATAGGCAGTGTTTTACTTGAATCACTGCTTCCCAATGAATTGTCCTGAAACAGTGGTAACGGTGGTAATTGTTCTGCATACCGATGAGGATGAGACGGAGGGCAAGTTTGTGACATAAACATGTGGATCTATTGGACATTTAATGTTCCTTCTGGGACGTCCAGTATGAATTCCATCGTCAGACATAATGAGCTACAACCCAACAGGAAAAGAAGGAATTGGGAATGTAAAATAGCTAAATACGTTACAACACTATTGCCTATTACACGCCTGGTAGGGTCTTGAAACTGCTTAGTTAACTGTTTAACAAGTCGTAAATGAACGTACTCACCACTGCCCATTGCCGTTACCGTTGAAACATCACTTGCCCCACCCAACAGCGTTCGTGCATTTGCAGGAAGGTCTAAGGTCTGCCGTCTGATAATCTTCAGAAGACTGCTCAGATGAATCAATGGTATACGCGTGTGTATTGCCGATGAATTCATGGCCTCTCGAACCGTTGGTTCCTCTTCAATTGTAGGTGTTCTTGAAGAGTTGTTTGCAGCCACGTCAAATATATCTGACATCCAACTTATCTCCTCATCAGCAGAGTCGTCATATGATGAACTAGAGGAAGAGGTTAGATGCCATGACGATGAAGATGAGTCGGACGGATACATTTCCCTCATATTCTCGGCAATTTGCCGTAAATCATCCAGAAAGCCTTTCTGGGCACGTCTCCTAAGTGTTCTCTTAGATACTGCTCCAAAAATTCTGCAAAAAAGCAAAAAAACGGTCAGTATAGACAGAACAGGGGGTGCAGGCAGTTCAGCGATCGCGTCGCAGCACGAGAGCGCAGGAAATGGCGTTGCACGGTGCGCGCGTGATTGAGAGCTCAGTGCCCGATCGATTTGCCAATAAAGCTGCGCGCATTCTTTTGCGCCCTTAGCGACGCGTCATCGAGGTGCACTAGCAACCAATCAAATTCCAGCTACGATTGACGTACGACCGGTCGAGCTTCGAATCGTATTTCATTGCTATTAGGGTATGCTCGGCAATGCATTTCGTGTTTGGCTGAATCTACACATATGACGTAAACGGCCATCCCCATCGAAGGAATATCCAAAAGCTCACTACTTCCGTAAATGCTTCTAAGAACTATCTTATTTGAAGGTTTTGAAAAACACATAGAGCAGGATCTATTTTATTGCCAATCGATTGAAAGCAGTAAAATTCGTGAAATATTCACCGGGATTTCAAGGACGATCTGTAACTTATTGTAATTCAATACGATAAATATCAATATAGAAATATGAGAAAAGGGTAATTCACTTAGAATGCACAAAATCGTATGTTTTATGCTATCGCCTGACAATTTATTTAAGTTAATTCGTTGCATTTACAGGAATTTTTCACGTTTTCAGAACTTGCCGCTTTTTTAAAAAAATTTAGTATTTCTCAACAATAAATATTACTTTTCACATTTCCTTTAAGTTATAACTTTTATTAAGGTTGTTCATTATTATTTCACAGCTTTGGTGCATGCGTTGATGCCAGAAGATGCCACTCCGAGCCAGGTGGTACGCCCAGGGGCGGCTCCGGCCGCGCCAACCACCTGCGCCCTCTCCCATCTCCGGTCTTCTTGACTCTGCCTTGACACCGGGCTCAGGTGGGGGAGGAGGAGAGAGTGCGGTAGCTGCAGCGCAAGGCTACTATCATTAAAAACTAATTCACGCGCAAGTCACCGTCCCTGCACCACCTGGCGTGGAGCATACGGTGGACCTCGTCGAAATCGACGGTCGAACTGTCATAATCGAAATACTGGTCTTTCTGGATTTCGCATCATTTTCCCTATTCTTCTGCTGTTACTTGCAGTTTTTAGATGATAAAGTTGTTCTGAGTAACTATTATCGGCTGTTGTTTGACTCCGGAGAGCTACTGACCATTAACACTCATTTTAGTTTGATCCAATTCGCCGGCTTGCCATTTGGTGTTAAGACTGTTTCTGCCAGTATCCAGAAAAACATGGACACTATGCTGATGGGCACCGAAGGAGCCACTGCCTATCTAGATGATATCTTCGTCACTGGCTCAAATCCAGGTGAATTTTTGCAACGCTTGGAGATATCGTCCTCAGCCGGTTTGAGGACTATGACTTTCGTCTGCGTCTGGTAGCCAAGTGCAATTTTTTCGTGCCCTCTGTGAAATTCCTTGGTTTACTAATCAACCAAGGCGGTCGTCGCCCAGATCAAGCTAATCGATCCAGACGCCATCAAGCAGATGCGTTCATCAAAGGATGTAAAGTCCTGATGCTCCTTCTTGGGTCTCTCGAATCCCTACAGCTCGTTCCTTCTGCAAATTCACCGTCTTCGTCTTCGGTTAAATGAACTGCCTCCGAAAGATGTCAAGTGAAACTGGTCTCCAGAATGTCAACAAGCCTTTCAAGAAATGAAGACAGGGTTGAGCTCTTGCTTGCTGCTCACACTCTTCAACTCCAATGTAAAGATTATCGTTGTAGCGGACGCCTCCAACTGTGAAGTTAGTGCCGTAAATTCGCGCCTCTTTCCCGACAACACAGAAAAGGCAAGATCGCTATCGTGTATGAAACGCAACTATGGACAGATTGCGAAGGAGGCCTTGGCTATTGTCCGTGCCTTGAAAAATTTTCATTTCACCCTTTTACTGGACCCTAAGCCTCTCCTTACACTTTTCGGCTCGAAAAAAATAAGGCATTCATGTGTACCTCGAAAATACTCTTCAGCATTGGGTGACCATACTGCTGGGCCTTGATTTCGATATCCGATACCAGTCTACCACAAAAATAGGCCAGACAACGCGCTCTCGTGCTTAATTTATTCGCGGACTAACGGCAGTTTGAATGTGGTAATTTCTACGATGTTCACCATGTGCTCCACAGCTGGGTGAAGTACAGACGGTGAAGTGCGCTGGATTTTAGGGAAATTAGACCTTTGCTGTACTCTCTATTTCCCTCCCTCACCTGCGTCTGTTGTCAAGACAGAGTCAAGAAAACCTGCGATCCACGCACTGTGGTTCGCCACAAACAAGGAAAGAAAAACACCGGATGGGCGGCTCGGATCCCAGTTGAATAGGAGTGCCATAAAGGCCAAATTAGGAAGGAACCATTGCAGACTGACTCTCAGTCCGCCAGTCAGCCACTGCGTACAAACACTGGACTGACTACGTAGTCCGAGAGATCCTTTTAGTTGGCAACCTTCGTAGCCGTGGCTTTTGGCGCTCCATGATAGTTTCAAGCACATCAGATTATTTATAGTGAGGAAAGTGTTCTTAGCCGTTAACCTAATTCATTCCCCCAGCAGCAGAATTAGACCACCGTCTGAGCCGTTCTGTCGTCTGATGCGGAATGGGCGCAATGACCGACGGGGCCGACTTACCCGTCTGTATGCGCCACAGCACGACCTGATCCCCTTGAAACTCACACCAGGATTATAAAAACCGGGCGTAAAAAGGAGCCATCGCCGTCTAACTCCACTAGTCAGCCACTCAACACATAACAGACAATGGGCTGTGTAGACTGGTACATGGCGTCAGTTGGCAGCCTTCCAAGCCACGGCTTTTAGTTAGCTGCAATAATCTCAGGCTCGAATTAAGCATGCAGCAGAGAGGCCACATGGAGAAAGAGCTAAGGGTCGTACTGCCTTCTTAGTGAGAGGTACTGGTCGAAATGCATGTTTTCTGTGTTGCTGCGTGTGACCATGTGTGATGTAGAGATTCGTGAGTAGAGGTGGTACTGTGGTATAATCGGCAGCGTTCTACCACAGGTTGTCGTGGAGACGCATGTGGCCTAGTAGTAGTTAGTCTTAGTAGTAGTAGGTGGCGGGTAGTCGGAGGTGGTCTCTTCGGTGATTGAAGTGAGTGAAGTGGTGACAGGGGTGATCGACGCCGGGGTTACGGGAGGGAGAATGGTGCCGGGGATCGAGGGCGGCTGGCAATTGGAGGTTTGATCACCGGTGATGGGGGTTGTGGTCATCTTGAGGTTCGAAGCGGCGTTGACAGAAGTGATGTTCTCTGACGCAGAAATTGCTGTCTAATTGTTGTTGGATCGCGTCCGAAAGTGTCTGGCCAGGCTGATTCGCGTGCGGAAGCTGCGTTGGCAGTGTGGGAATGTTGGAAGGGCTTTGGCATTGGTGGGATTGGTCTGGGGCGCTTGTGACTTGCGTGCTACCGTTTTGGGCTCAACAGTGACCGTCCAGTTGGCCTCATAGATTGCTGTACCAGTCTTGACGGATCATTTCTACGCCGGTCTGTCCAGGGTGATGTCCTCCCAGGTCGCCAAGTTGATTTGCAGTTGCTTCAGAGAGTTCTTCGACGTGTCATTGTAGCGTCGTTTTTTGTCTCCATGTCTTCGAGCACCCGTAGTGTCACCTCCGTAGAAACGTCGTTTGGGTAGTCGTTCGTCGTCCATTCTCACCACGTCGCGCTCCATCGCAGTTGCACTTGCCTCAGCATGATTTGGATGCTGAGGATTCAGGTCGGTTTCAGGATCCTGTCTTGCCATCTCAACCAAAGTGGTCGTTGCCCAGCAACTCATATTGTTTATAGTGAGGAAAATGCGCTGAGCTGTCCACCTCACTCTCTCCCTCACCTCCACAGTCAGACCACCATCCGAGCCGGTCAGTTGTCTAATGAGGAGTGGGCGCATTGGCGGACGGGTTGGCGTACCCTTCTTCGCGCGCCACTGCACGACATGGCCCCCATAACGCACACAACAGGATTTACTTACTCAGGGGATATGGAGGAGCCATCGCCGTCTGACTCCTAGTCCACTGCTCAGCCACTCGACACACACAACACATACACTGGGCCGACGACGTGGTCTGG
Source organism: Schistocephalus solidus (assembly GCA_017591395.1). Classification (NCBI taxonomy): domain Eukaryota; kingdom Metazoa; phylum Platyhelminthes; class Cestoda; order Diphyllobothriidea; family Diphyllobothriidae; genus Schistocephalus; species Schistocephalus solidus. The sequence goes on from WEDG01006634.1 coordinate 44,459, forward strand.
TGTAAGCGTCAGATTGGCAGCCTTCCAAGCCATGGTTTATAGGAAACCGTGATTTTATCAGGTACATTATGATGATTGTTAGGGTGTTGTCTATGTATTAGTGTAGATGGTGTGCGCTGATGTGGCTTAGCCTCCGGTGGTTTACCGCAGGTTGTCGTGGAGGCGCATGTGTCCTAATAGGCCCACGTGGTGTGTAAATATGCGGGAGCAGTGAGGGCAGTGGAGGCGGGCGCGTCGACTGTATGTCTGAGCTCCAGGCACTGGTTCACCAACCTCCGTGCGATGGATTTGCAGGTGACCGATCAGGCCGATGCGTGAGTTTAAGTTGCAGGCGCAGTGCGGGCAGGAGAAATCGGTAGAGGCTGGGGGATGTCATTCATGGTAGTGGGGGTGGCAGTAGCGGAGGGTGTTAATGGGGTATCAGTGTTGTCGGCACTGTGGTGAAGTCCGCTGTCATGGATGCGCATGTGACCGAATAGGCCCATGCGATGAGTGAATGCGCGGGGCAGTGGAGGCGGAGATCTCTGCTGTGTGTGGGATGTGGTCTCTATGATCGTGGGATTAATGGAATTGATGCCAGGAGTGAGGGTGGGGGGAGTCTGAAGGAGGGTTGACCGAATTTGACGTAGAATTTGGAATTGTCGGATAGTTGATGGATTGCGTCCGAAGATGTCCAACCAGGCCGAATCGCGCGCGGAAGATGCGTTGACAGCACGGGCATTTTGGAAGGGCCTGGTAATCGACGGTGTTGGTCCGGGGCGCTGGTGACTCTCGTGCCGCTCTTTTGGCCTTGGCGGCGGCGATCTGGTTGGCAGATTGCTGAACCAGTCTTCACGGATCTTCTCCATGCTGTTCGATCCTGGGCGAGGTCCTCCCAGGTCGCTGGGTTGATTTGCAGTTGCTTCAGCGATTTCTTCAAAGTGTCCTTGTAGCGTCGTTTTTGACCTCCCTGTCGGCGAGAACCCGTAGCGACATCTCCGTAGAAAAGTCGTTTGGGTAGTCGCTCGTCGTCCATTCTCACCAGGTGGCCGCTCCATCGCAGTTGCACTTGCCTCAGCATGGCGTGGATGCTGAGGATTCCGGTCCGCTCCAGGTCTTCCGTGTCCGGGATCCTGTCTTGCCATCTCAGCTTCAGTATTCTGCGGAGGCAGCTGAGATTGAAGTGATTCAGCTTCCTGGCTTGGTTCGAGTAGATGGTCCAGGTCTCCGGTCCGTAAAGGAGTGTCGTCAAGACGACGGCCTTGTACATCTTCAGTTTGGTGTTCAGGTGAATACCGTGGCGATTCCATACGGAGGCCTGCAGCCGGCCAAAAGCCTGACTAGCTTTGGAGATCCGTTGGGCAACCTCGTCATCGATTCTCGTGTTGCGTGACAGCGTGCTTCCTAGATAAGCGAAGGTTTCCACTTTTTGAGTTGAGCACCGTTGACATTGATTCGGGGAGCATTGTATTCCGCGCTGGGTGGCGGCTGGTGCATGACAACCGTTTTGGCTGTACTGATTGTTAATCCAAAATCGGCGCAGCCTGCGGCGAAGAGGTCCATACTCCTTTGCATGTCCTCCTCCGTCACAGTGTTAAGGGCGCAGTCGTCCGCGAAGAGCAAGTCATGGACTGTAGTCGTAGACACGCGTGTAGTGGCCTGCATACGCCGGCTGTTGAGAAGGTGTCCGTCAGTTCTATAGGTGATGCGGATCCCAGGCTGTTCATCACGGTAGGCGTCCATCAGCATAGCCGAGAACATGAGGCTGAACAGGGTGGGAGCCAATACGCAGCCCTGTTTCACTTAGTTGGTCACTGCGAATGCTTCGGATACCGTCCCGTTGTCAGTGACGCGCGCCGTCATCCCGTCATGAAGCTGACGCACCATGTGCGTGAACCGCTCAGGACAACCGAATTTCTGCATGACTTTCCACAGTCCGTCACGATTCACCGTGTCAAAGGCTTTCGTTAGATCCACGAAGGTAGTGTATAGGTGATGTTTAGCGACGAGATGCCTCTGTGGTTATCACAGAGATGGTCGCGTCATTGAAATCCTGAGGAACTTGTCCTTGGCGCCACATCTCCTGGAAGAGTGTTGTGAGTTCTGCCATCAGCCGGGGCCCACCGTGCTTGTAGACTTCCGGTGGGATTGCGTCGGATCTCGGTGCTTTACCCGCTGGAAATCTGCTGCACGGCCCGGATGGTTTCTGGTAGGAAGGCGGCAGATACAGGTCATTGTTCGTGTCCACTTGAGGGAGCCGGTCAATGGCAGCATAGGAGATGGCTGATGAGCTATTAAGGACATTTCTGAAGTGCTCGGCCCAGAGCTTCAGAATTTGCGATTTCTCTGTCAGCAGTGTTGTGCCGTCAGAATTGAGCAGCGGTGCGGTCCCCTTGATGCAAGGGCCTTAGATGGCCTTGATGGCTTCGAAAATGTTTTTCATTTCATTGCGGTCCGCATACTCCTGGATTTCCTCAGCCTTTCGGATCATCCAGGCATCCTGCATCTCCCGCAGCCGTTCCTTAACAAGGCGGCGACATCTCAAGGAGGCTGCCTTGGTGGCGTCAGTCCGACGGTCCACGTAGGCTTTGCGTAGTCCATTCTTCTCCGCGAGTAAGTTGCTGATGTCAGCGTCATTGTCGTCAAACCAGTCCTGGTGTTGACGGCGTGCGCGTCCGAGCACCTCAACGGCGATGGACTGGATGACATTTCGCAGTTGACGGTAGCATTATCATCTGGAGCATGCAGGCCCTCCAGTTTCTCGGTTATTTGGTTGCTGAAATCAAAACATTGAGTAGGCAAATTTAATAAAAGAGTATTTAACTTACTTGGCGGCCGCTTACCTTGGGGCCTTCGTCGGGGTTGCAGTCGGAGCCTCATCTGGGAGATGACGAGGTGGTGATCTGTCCAACCATCGGCATCGCGGATCGCCTTGGTTACCAGCACGTCCTGTCGATCTCGCCTCCGGACGAGAACATAGTCCAGCAGATGCCAGCGCCGCGACCGAGGGTGCATCCACGTGGCCTTCTCCCGCGTCGGAAGGCGGAAGAAGGTGTTGGTCAGCAGGAGACGGTGTTCCGCACACGTGCGCAGAAGAAGGAGGCCGTTATCGTTACAGCTACCGAGACCGTGGGGACCCAGCACTCCCTGCCAGGCAGCGTGGTCCGTCCCGACGCGGGCGTTGAAGTCACCAAGGACAATTAACTTGTCCACCTTCGACACAGTCGTCAGCAGGGCGTGCAGGTCCTCGTAGAATTTGTCCTTCGCCGCATCAGAGCTCGTCATTGGGGGAGCGTAGGCGCTGATGATGGTGGCGAACTAGTCTCCCCGAAGAGGCAGGCGGAGACTCATCAGGCGATCATTGATACCCTGCGGCAGACAGGGCAGACGTCCCACGATGTCGTTTTGGATGGCAAAAGCAACACCAGCGTCGCGTCGCTCTGCCTTTGGCCGGCCGCTCCAGAAGAAGGTGTAGCCGGCACCTACCTCCTCCAGCTGACCCTGCTCAGAGAATCGGGTCTCGCTGAGAGCAGCAATGTCCACCTTGTAGCGCGCCAGTTCCCGAGCGACTAGCACCGTCCTCCGTTCCGGCCGGTTGCTCCTAGGATTGTCTAAAAGGGAACGAACATTCCAGGCTGCTAGTGTGAGTGGACTCACCCGAGCAGCCTGGAGGGTATGGCGAGGGGGATTGGGACGGGGGTATTGTTGCATGTTGAGTTTTACGACCACGTATTTTGCGATCTGCGAGCCGCGGCCGGCTGCAGAAGACGTGATAACCAGCCTTTGTTTAGGGCACCTTTTCTAGCCCCTTCCTCTGCAAGGAGGCAAGCAGTGCTGTCCCTAAATAGGGCTGCTCGGACATCACAGACGGCTGCCGAACTCCACTATGGTTAACGGTTTTGTTTTAGTGGGAGAACGGCTCGAGTTAGTCTGGGCCGCCTACGGGGTTGCTGTAGCCCCCATCGTAGGACTTTTTGAGAGGGGGGAGGTAGGAAGTTCGGGAGTCAGACATACCGGGTCTTGAGGCACACGCAACACCGGAGACCCTCACCTGGTTTAGCCCGCCGGTCGTGACGGTTGCCCGGGGTGTGGCAGCTGGGAAGAACCCAACTTCGAGGAGCCACAGGTGAGAGTTGGGTACCAGTTAGAGGCGGCCACAGGAGCATTCACCATCTGTACGAGACAAATGGAGCCACCAAATGATATCTGTGTGGTGCTTCCCCTAACTAGTACCCCTACACCCCAGTTTCACATATAATTTGGATAAAGCACACCAAGTGTGCAAGATGCCAAACATAAGCAGTGGTTGTTGATAGCATTGGCCGGAGAAGGAAACGTTGGTTTCTAGACAAAACTCTAGGAGTTGGAGTAAAGCACCGGCAGGTACATAACTGACGTTGACCTGGAGTAGTTCTTCGATGCATGATCTCGCTAAATCATGAGGGGTCCTTTAGTATATATTCCGCGGCAGTTTTCTTTCAGGTTAAGGGCAATGGAAAGTATGGCCGTTACCAAACAGCCTAAATGTCGAGTATATATTCCAACGCGGTTTCACGAGGATACGCGGTTTCTTCTTCCGTGTTTACATTATTTAACATGCATTTGACTACGAAAAACGGATTTTCGTTTGATTGCACTGGCAGGGACATCGCAGGAATAAAATATTGCATAATTTGAGATGCTTATAGGCCGGTCTGTGACAAATAAATTTAAATAAAAGTATTAGATAAATTCGTAAGCGTTCCATTTGATGCATATTCAGAGAACTTTCCGTTGGGTAAATGACTTCATAAGTATTTCGGGTGTTGGATTAAGACGAGTTTCGGATCATCCTTCAAATAGTGGTAAATACTTTACGTTTTCCTGTGTTTTACGTCTATTGCCTATAAATGTCGATTCTGTTGTATGTGCTTATCAAAACCTTCAAAATAAGATAATTTACCGAAATAGTGAGTTCTGAAACAGTATAATGCAGATGGCAGTTTGAGTCAAATTTATAGACTCATCCAAACATGAAAACTCGTCGCCGAAAAGAATAAATGCTCGCAACCTAATTTGGCAATTAATATGAATAACATTGATTTACGAATCTCTCCTAATAAGTTACCTCTTTAAAAAGAACTCTTATTAGACATATCATTGTCGAATGTCTGCTTACTCAGCCGTTTTCAAAGATCAAGTCAAGAAAAAAATTGAGACGTTCGACCGGTGAAAATAAAGGATACAATGTCTGCTGAAAATGAAAGAACTCATTTGTTTCTTTCTATTGGAATGTTCTTTTTCTGTACTTGCTTACTTTTCGGCCCAGTTGTAAGATTGCAAATGCACAACCGAGTGGCCGAATATATACTAAGATTTTGTGAAGAAACGTCAACATTCTGCCATTTCCATCTCAATTTTCCTTATTAATTAATAGTTAACTGCAGATAGATATTGGCTGGACATCTTTCGCGTACAGCATGACAGAGAAAAATGACAGCATGCGGCGACTTTTCGTATACATGCTTGGTTACAGTCCCAGTTATCGGTGTGGTAAAACAAAATACACTCAGGTAAGTTAATAACCGAGTTTTGTTGGCATAAGACGTCACAAATTTGAAAAATTGGATTTCTAAAACGTAATCCTTCCTCGTTTTCCCGAAACAATGTTCCCCGAACCATTTTGGAGACAGCTGGTTTTGTAAATATTCCCTATTCATTTTACTTAGATAATTATATTAAGTTCATGATAGCATAGCAAGAACATTGTGATAACCGATACGATTCAGGGTAATGTAAAGCAACATTTTTCTCAGTGGTTTTACGGTTAGGTTAAGAATATGTGGATTCAAGTGTAGGGATTTAAGGTTGGCGATAGGGCTACATATTGTGGTTTGAATTTAGTGTTATGGGGTTAAGCTTGTGTAAGCCTTCTAATGTTTGGGCTTAAGCCGTAGGGTTGTGGTTAGGTTTAGGTTTTGAGGGTTGCGATTGCCGGCTTGGGGTTCGGGTAAGCGCCAAGTTTATGGTTTTAAGGTTAAGGTTTGTGCTTGGGGTTTTAGCGTTTGAGGATAAGGGTTATCCTTGTGAAGAAAGAAACGGTTAAGATATCGGTTTTTACATTTTTCTGAGATAACATTAATAAGCTTATTCGTTTTTCAGCTTTTTACAAATACGCGCTCGTAATTTCACCTACCCGTTGGATTATTTTAGAAGGTAATTGCTGAACTGCAATGTGGTGCACTTTATTCAAACGGAGTATGCTGACAAACAATTGCTTAATCTCCACGGTCAACACGATTGCCGCATCGGCCTAAATCAGCGGATTTAAATAAAATAGTGCTTGCTCATTTTCTGAATGATAACAACAGTGTTGCATGGAATGCGCTGACGTATTTTTTGGAAATTCAGACCAAACTCACGCCGCCTTTAAGTGCGGCGCTTGTTCGAATTGGCCTCCATATGTTAGGTAATTACAACAGGACACGACCTGCAGTGTTAATTCCCCTTCGGTAAACCATTGATATTACAAGAACCTTCTTTATTATACCCAATCCCGTGATGAATTCCTCGATTCCTGTCGGTGGTTTTGTTACCGACATCGCCTGAATCAGCCTATTCTGCTTGCATAATGCGAGAGAGGGGAGAGGAATAGGCTTTATTTTGAAGTATCATTCAGAATTTTCAGCAAAAATATAAATGGCTCCATTCACTAAGATAATAGGATAAGTAAACATAATATGCAAGAATCAAAGTGTCAAAATGGACATCTAGTGGGGAGACAGTTCTAGTCTGTTTTTTTATTTCAGTCTCTTCACACGTTCACGACCTGCAGTGTAACTGCCCTTTCGGGAAGCCATAAATATTACAAAAACCTTCTCTATTGTACCCAATCCCATGATGAAGTCTTTCATTCCTGTCTGTGGTTTTGTTACTGACATCGCATGCGTCAGCCTATTCTGCTTTCCACGGATTCCAACTGCTGTGCTTTGTGGGATTTCCCGACCAGTGAGACATTTTCATATAGTCAAAATCAAAAGAACAGACAACATCCTGTTCAATCATTTAAGTACTTATTTCTGCATAGGACGATCCAAACGCAAATGACAAACTTAGCTTATTTCAGTTCTCTATAAACATGTAGCTGAAGATTTATCTGCAACCTGTGAGGAGGTAATATCTCAGCTTTAAAATACTCTAAAAATTACTTCTGAGTTCAGAGCCTATGAAGGAACTATCGGTACAAAAAGAGTGTCAAGTTATACACGTACAAAGTAAGTGCACTGAGATATAATTATCTACAGCTTTTTTCTCTATGGTCAGATGAGATCGGACGACCTGCTGTGAAGCACAGATTTGTTGCCAATTTGCTAAGACTGACTGTTTATGTTTGCGTAGCGAGGTCCCTAAAGACAACCGAACGCATTGCGCATGCCGCTGCATTCGGCTCAGATTGTCAACTTCCTCCCAAGGTCATCAACATACGCTTGCACGTGCACGTGCTGCAATCGATTTTGCGCTTCGTGTTGAGCGCGATCGATTTTCTCTTGCCAGGCACGCAGGTTTCTCACGGTCCGGCGACTGCCATCTGCAGGGCCCCTCCTGATAAGAGACTGTCATCAACCAGGCCCGCATATGCAGCGGCTGGGCTAACTTACTCAGACTCATTGTGCCGCATGGCATTTTTAGTTGTAATAAATTGACTAACCAAGGCAATGTGTTCAAACATCTGTTTTCTAAAATAGCCTTGAAATCAGTAATTGAAGTTGTTTCACTGCGTGAAACCCTCAGCGAAGGCAGCGGGTTGACGCTCGAGAAATATAGGAGCTAAGCGATTGGATGTAGGACACATATTGAAACATATGGTATCTAACCCAGTCACATGAATTATTTTGATGGCTGTTGAACCAAAGCGTGTGTGTAAGCAGCACATTGAAATATCAGTTCTGCACAAAAGCGCGTTAAACTTGTTGATTCTTTACGGCAGTGGTTCAAACATGATTACTTCTTTGTAATTTGAAAACCCTCCAAATTTCCCGCAATTCATTATATGCCTTTCTCTGTAGATCGGAGAAGGAGGTAAACCGTGGATTAATGCGAACCGCATGCCTTTCTTTATCTACCTTTAACCAATGGGAGTGTCAGGAGAAATCTGACGGTCTATTGTGGGCATTCGTAATTGCATACTTGGCATCAGCATCTTTTCCTGTGTTCACATGCCTGATCTCAGAAGTCTTTCGGCAGGGGAAAATGGTTCCTTTTACATGGAGCCCAAAAATATTTTATGACAACGGCCTTCCAAATTACATACGGCTAACAAAACACACGCACCCTGCACTGCGTCGATGTAGCCCCATTTCTATCTATTAGGACATTGTTTGGTCATTTCGGGTTAGCCAGAATATCATTCGAAGATGGTGAGGTTTATCCTTATAGATAATTAAATGCAGGCCTTCTTTCACCCAACTGTTTCTCTAAGTCAAACATCTTCCCTCACAGTAACTTACGCACCTTTGGGTTTGTAAATTTACCTAATTTATTAATCTTCGACGAAGTGACATTTCACAATGAAAGACCCACCGGTAATCAGTCAACCCAGGCTTTGGACACTGCGCGTCCTTTCGACGTTTTCGCAATAAAAATGGCAACACAGATTTATTTACAAGTTCTTTATTCGTAACTTGCAGAAATTTCAGGTTCATATCAGAAAACGCAGACGTTTACAAGAGAATACTTGCAGCTCCCCAAATCTGGTTAAGCGTTTCCACTGGTTCCTTGGACGACCAGACCCAAGATGTCAAGTCATTGTCGGAGTCCGTTGAAGTGGTTGGTGGAGTGAACGTTTCTACCGAGTTTCCTGTGCCTACAGAATTTGAAAAAATACGTCTGAAAGTTTGTTTTAATTAATCTTGGGATAGGGAATATTCACCATGAGGCCAATGCACGCATATAAATCCTCCACCATCACGCCAAATTAGATCTGCCAGAATAGAGTTGACAGAAAGGACAAAGGCCATCAAACATCATATCAAATTACATTTGCAGTTGATTTCACTAGCAGATGCTGTAAGCCTTTTGTCTCATAAAATGGGCCTCGTGGAAAAGAGCATGAATAAGAATGCAGACCAAGGGGAGGGCAGTCGTGCATACCCCAAAGATCACCCCCGAGAGCAAAAACTGCGTCTGCGGAGGTGAGAAGAGTGAAGTAGGTTCGAGTCTGCTTCATGCGAGCCAGCTCTGTCCACTGGCCGAGAGGGCTGCTGGCGTCTGGCGGCGTAAACATCTCCACAACGTTTAAGTTTCCCAGCGTATTCGATCCACCGGCGACAATGATTCGACCGCGAAAGGGCGTGGCTGCTAGCGCGTATCGTGCAGTTCTCATGGGGGCAGCTGCCTGCCAAAAGTCCGCGGTGCGCGCTGAGGTCGTCGTCGCCTCCTCCCAGTCTGCTTCCAGGCGGCAGAACTCCACCGAAGCGAGGTAGGAGGGAGCACGGCGGGAGGTGAGGTAGGAGCCATTGGAACCGCCGAAAACGAAGACGCGACTGTCGCCGGGCAGACAGGCAGCAACTGGCGCGTTCCTCTTCTCCCGCATATTGGGCAGATTGAACCATCTGTTGGCGGTCATTATTCGGGTTCATAAAAAACAGCCTTGAAATCAGTAAACTGAAGTTGTTTCACTGCGTGAAACCCTCAGCAAAGGCAGCGGGTTGACGCTCGAGAAATAAAGGAGCTACGCGATTGGATGTAGGACACATATTGAAACATATGGTATCTAACCCAGTCACATGAATTATTTTGATTGCTGTTGAACCAAAGCGTGTGCGTAAGCAGCACATTGAAATATCAGTTCTGCACAAAAGCGCGTTAAACTTGTTGATTCTTTACGGCAGTGGTTCAAACATGATTACTTCTTTGTAATTTGAAAACCCTCCAAATTTCCCGCAATTCATTATATGCCTTTCTCTGTAGATCGGAGAAGGAGGTAAACCGTGGATTAATGCGAACCGCATGCCTTTCTTTATCTTCCTTTAACCAATGGGAGTGTCAGGAGAAATCTGACGGTCTATTGTTGGCATTCGCAATTGCATACTTGGCGTCAGCATCTTTTCCTGTGTTCACATGCCTGATCTCAGAAGTCTTTCAGTAGGTAAAAGGGTTCCTTTTACATGGAGCCCAAACATATTTTATGACAACGGCCTTCCAAATTGCATACGGGTAACAACACACACGCACCCTGCACTGCGTCAATGTAGCCCCATTTCTATCTATTAGGACATTGTTTGGTAATTTCGGGTTAGCCAGAACATCATTCGAAGATGGTGAGGTTTACCCTTATAGATAATTAAATGCAGGCCTTCTTTCCCCCAACGGTTTCTCTAAGTCGCACATCTTTCCTCACACTAACTTACGTACCTTTGGGTTTGAAAATTTACCTAATTTATTAATCTTCGACGAATTGGCATTTCTTAATGAAAGACCCACCGGTAATCAGTCAACCCAGGCTTTGGGCACTGCACGTCCTTTCGATGTTTTCGCAATAAAAATGGCAACACAGATTTATTCACAAGTTATTTATTTGTAATTTACATATATTACTATTTCATATCAGAAAACGCAGACATTTACATGAGAATACTTGCAGCTCCCCAAGCGTTCTCACTGGGTCCGTGGACGACCAGACCCAAGACGTCAAGTCATTGCTGTCCCTATTTTATGTAGCTGCCTATGTAAAAAAAGAGTTTAACCAAATGAATCCAATTTTTTCCTCCACCACCATGTGAATTTTTTAAATGTTTAGTAATTAAGCGTATATTTTGTCTTGTTATTTCAGTATATAGAGTGGAATTGAGGCTCAAAAAACGTTTTAATTAAGAACACTACAGGTTTTATCTTATATATCAAAGGAAAATCAACAGAATTTGAGTGAAATCGGTGAATGGTAAGTATCCAAGAAATCAACTATTATATTTAAAATTATACAATATCATAGAATAAAATTCGTTGTTTTTGGTATTTTGCTATAAATAAAATAAATGTTCACAAGATAGGTTCGAATAAATCCTTTTTAGAACCGAAAGTTCAGATTTTAAATAAGTGGAAATCAGTTGACAGCAAGGTTGACAATTTGGATCTTTTTTCATAAAAAATTGAAAGAATTCAGCTTTCATAATTATTTTTGGAATCTCCTGACTTTTTTGCCATGACGTGCATAAATGAACTTGTTAACCATTATCTGTTTTACTTCACCGAATATTTAGACGGTAAAAAAAATACGCACAAGCTGCTGTGGAGATGGAAACCCAGAGAAACTTATGTTAAACTGGACGCATGAGAAAAGACATTTTAAGTAAACATGTTCAGAAGCAAGATGGCAGCAAACAGCTTATGACCTATATGCTTGACTTGCTTTTCCTGCAAAACAGTGGAAGCCCATGTAAAGTACGGTATACTAAAATTTTGTGATGAACATGACGTCTTTCGGTGAGGGCGATCCTGCCTTTCGAACCTGCTGACTTCTTTCGAAGTTTAGACCAGTGCTTTAGAAGGGGGCTTCGAAGTAGATGTAGTGTGCATCGACTTCCACAAAGCCTTTGAAAGCGTGTCTCATCATTGCCTTTTCCAGTAACTGAGAGTCCTTCGCATCAGGGGGAAGCTTTTGAACTGAATAAAGTCATTTCTGATTGTTCGGGAACAACGCGTCTGTATCGGAGAGGATTAATCGAACTGAGTGAACGTGGTTAGTGGCGTTACTGAAGGCTCCATTCTTGGTCCAACACTGCATCTCTTTTGTAAATGACAGGCTTTTAGGAACTCCACTGTGGTAAGATCATGCTTGCTGCTTGCGTTAAGCTATGGCACGTCATTTAATACCCGAGAGATCAGAATGTTCTGCAAATAATCTGCGCAGGCTGCAACCATGGTCCGAGAATAGGCCCCTAGATTTCAATGTGTAAAACTGTGCCGTTTTTCACCTGTGTCCAACCAATTATCTTGCAAATAACAACGTGAGGGTTTATTACCTGAACGACACGCACAGTCCCATCGAATCTTCACAGAAAGACATCGGTGTTTGAAAAAAGAGCAATCTGAAGCCATCATCGCAATGCATCAAGGTGGCAAACACCGCCATGCGAGTATTGCAAGGTATCAAAAGGGTGTTTGTATCTTTCCCCGAAGATCTTCTTGGCAAAGTCTACAAAACCTTCGTTTGACGTTAACTTGACTATGGCATACAGGCGTGGTGGCCATGGCTCGCAACAGAAAAAACCTATCTTGAGAAAAAGCAGCGTCATGCAACAAAGATAGTAAGAGGTCTAAAATACCACTCTTATGTAGAGAGACTGGAAGGCCTTAATCTATTCTTTCTGTATTAAAGGCAGCAACAAAGTGACCTTATGTTAGTTAAAAAGCTGATACACGGCCTTAAGCAAGGGTTGCGCTTTGAGAATATGTTTTAGTTGCACGTCTCGCCTCAGATTCGTGGACATAAAATTAAGCTGCGCACGAAAATGTCCAGGCTAAACCTCTGCTCTGAATTCTTCAGTGGAAGGATTTCCCGCTTTTGGTCGTGAGGGCAACGTCCCTACAGCTTCTCCAAAATCGCTCGGATAATTAGATGCACCTCTTGTTTTCCCTCGACGATCTTCACATGACATAATACCACGTCAACTCCAGACATGAGTTATTTGAAAAAACATTGATACTTATATTTTGCGAATACTATTTGTATGATGTACGTTATTAAGAGTACGCATAGGATGTACAGGAAACACTGGCATGTAAATAGTAGAGTTTTCAAAAGCGTTGCCTATTTCCCTCAGCAAATAAAATGAAATAAACTAACATTTGGAGAGCAAACATTAGCTTTCGATAAAATCTCGTGAGGCCTTTACATTTTTTATCAGTATGTACTTAATCTTGTTTCCGCTTATGCAAAATGTAGAAAGGAAATAGCCAAAATCTTAGCCGTTTTATCAAAATCTTATTGCGTCCAACAGTTTTTCATTCACAATCTTAGAACTGGTTATTAAATTGAAAAAACGATACCAAAAATGCTTGAGAGCTTTGCACATTTTCAGCAGAAACAAAAAAACATTTATTTGAAGGGAAGTCAAAAAACCACCAAAACATTCCCATTTTCGCTCTAATTTAGCCTTGGAAAAAGGTGAAGGCCACATATGTTTGTGAACTGCTTATTTAATTAACACGCTTTTTCAAGGGATAACTTATTTTAACATGTTTTTAATTGATTAAAGGTTTATTAATTGCCAACATTTTGTGGACATTCATTTTTATCGGCAATGAGGTTTTAGTGTTTGGGTTAATTTTAAAGTAGGATGCCAATGGCCAGCTGCATTAGAAGGAGCACCGAAAAACTCACCGCGTCAGTTAAGCTTCACAAGAAGTATTTTACGAGGAGGATTTTGATAAGCACTTAGAATAAGACCTAAATTTATCGTCATTTAATTTAAAACAGTGAAAAGCACGAAGTATTCGCCGCTATTTCCTATACGACCTGAAACTACTTTTAATCCAATATCAAAAATATGAATAAATAAATTTTGCGGATGGAAAGTTTTCTTAAAATGCACTGAGGGTAATTTTTCGAGTTAACCTTTGAATAAAATTTAAATGAATTTGTCACAAATAAAGCGAATAAGCATATTGTCACAATTTATTGCCTTTATTAAAACTTTGCTGTTTCTAAATTAAATGCTATTATTTTTCACATTTGCTTGAAGTCTTAAGTTTTTTTTTCAAGACCCTGGTACATGCGCTTGTGCCATTTTGCCAGAGATTATAAACCTTTCTAAAATGTCAGCCATTCTGCTTCTATTAAATACTTTGCCATATATTTTATCATAGGTATAAAAAGTTGTTGCAGCCGCCTGCGTTTTTGACGTTTATTCCATGTTTGCATTTGCACGAGGAATGCTTTAGAAGCTGCTTCATCATATCATCAGACTTGGTGGTATAATTTACCATTTAAACTATTTTTTCTCTGGTAGATAAAATGCTGAGGATTCCGTTGACGTCTCATAAATCCAGGTCTGCACTATATAAATCTGCCCTCAAATGCTTATACACAACTGGGAACATGCCTCGTACACTCATGACTGAGCAATCGTTAAACGCTTGTAGGCTTCCGGGACCCTTTGAAGAGACCTGGAGGTGAGAGCTCTTTATCATCCACAGTCTAGGTTAGACTCTCAGCTTCGCAGGCCTGACGTTCGGTATGGCATGTTGACTACTGCAAATAGGCCATAACTGAGAGCACAGTCTGTGTTTCTTCCGGTATTTCAGCCTAATTTAAAAATCCTCCATTGAAAGCCAATACTTCATGAGTGTAATTTTGATTTGGGTGCCAAATGCTCAAATGATTACTTGTATAGATCAGCACTGGCAAACACTCTTCTCCCTCGTTTTTACTCGGTCAATCGATTTATCGATCTGGCGCCGGCATACAGGGCCCTGCGTTGTCCCCTGGTGTCTGATTGGCCCCGCCCATCCCCCTGTGCTAACTCACATATTAGTGATTTCACCAATAGAGTGAGATATCGCTGATTTATTTGCATATTTTTTCAAACATTCTTCGTACATTATTTATACTTTGTGAACGCCTGATACAAACTGAGCCAGTGTAGCATTTCACATATTACAAAGAAATTCGGTGTTCTTCTGTTTCAAAAAGAAAAACCAACTGATTTTACTAACAGTTTACCTAACTTACCATCCGGAGTATTGCCATACGGCATACTGAAAGTGGAATCATGCAGGAAGTAGAATCGGATTGGGTTAACGTGACGGTTAAATATATTTCTGTTCATGAATGTTTTACCTTTATCTTCTCTTCATGAAATGAATGCTAAAAACTACCAGTACATCTCAAAATGCGTGGTGGACCTGCGTTCAAAATGTTTGTTTCCTGATCTTTCCAATCCGTTATACAGCATAAGTAAGGACAGCAGAGATTCTTCAGAGAACATTTTATCGCTAGTGCTGTTAGATTCTACCAGCACCTCTCTCGCACAAAGGTAAGTTAAGCAAAATCTGGATTGCACAAATGTTTTTGTTCTCTGTGCCTACTTTGATTTCAGATTAAAATTTTGAGCGATAAATGACGTACGATTAAGCTGGTTCACAGTGAATGAGTATGGTAAAGGCTGGTGTACGTTAGAAAATTTAACTGGCAAAACAGTGCGTGACGCAATGATAAATGCTAATATTTCCATATTTCCTGCATTAAAACCAAGACTGGCCTAGAGCATCGACCCGTTTAAATACAAATTTGGATCGGTCACATTCTGTTCCATGTGGCTTCTCCAATGTGAGACAAACCTGTTGGGATAGAGCGTAACTACGAGTTTGATGAAAAAAACTTTACATTTTGGGAGACGTCACCACAAATACGATTTCAGCTTGTGCGAATTACCATTTCCCAAAGAGATAAAAGGGTAGGTTACAATGATTTTGATAATTGGAGTTAAATCACTCACCGAATCGTAGAATGCCTAATACACTGATAGCTCTCCGTGGTTATATTCATGTGAGGAGACTTTTCTCCGGAAAACGCTAAACATGAGGACGATGTATCGTTATCCCTGAAACTAACTGTGTTACAAATAGCCTCATTGGCTCAAAAACCAACCACTTACCTGACTGGGCCATTTCGAAACATACATCCGATCAGATCTGGCAGCAAAAAGTTTATCTGTTTCACAATTGTGCAACTATCTGGCTCTAGGACATTCCAGGTCGCGTTCACTGGCCATTCATGGTTTATGCGTTCTAACTACTGAATCCTAGAATCCATAGCATTAATCGGAAGCCCATCCGAGTCGTTTTGAGGCAACAGGCAACCAAGAGTTATTCACAGGTATAAGCCGGTGGGAAAATCTACTCAGCATCTCATCGAACAATTTATGGCACGAAAAACTGTCTTACGGGGACTACGCTTGCAGCATCGCACTCGCTAGCGGTTCACGGCGTGCGGTTAATGTCCCTAGCACAGCAGCGGTTCTCACGGGCACACCCACAGTCGCCTTAGAAACCACTAGCTAATCGGTTGGAGCATCTCACCCAATATCTTGTCAAACAAGTATTTCCTGAAATGGTCATTCAGTAGTGTGTGGTCTTTAAACAAGATGACACGGCTGCTTACAAACCGGTTTTAGATATGAGTATTATCTGATAGCCACATCGAATTTGGCAATCATTTGAGAACACCTTGCCTGCAAACTCAAATGGTGGTCACGCAACCATCATTAGCACTGTAAGTTTGACCCTGTAAAGTTATCCATTGCGTTGTGTTACAGAGCGCGTAGTGCTTGGTTATAGGTCAGAAAATTATCTGGCAAACGGTAAGCTAGTTCCAAGCAACGATAGTGGACAAAATGACACAAAATTAACTACTCCTCTGCCTCCCGCGTCATCTCCTCCTTAACAAAACCTCCGCGTGTGGTTTTCCCTGCTAGTCTGTCTCTTGGCTCGAAGGCTTTTTACTTTCCGCGCTCAATTCGTACAATCCGGCAGGCGGAAGTCTGCTACTCTTCCAAACAACTTCTTTGTTCTTCAAGGTGCCATTGTATCCCTTCATCTCTTCTCCCTCCACAATGACGATTTGAGATCACCAAACGACTGTCTGTATATAAAATATTCTGACGATATGGTTATTGGCCATACTCTTGAAAATCAGAGACATCTCCAGTCTTTGAAGGATGACCTAGACTATGGCTCAGACTGGTCATCAGATAATGGTCTTTAACTCAACCTTATATGACCTATAATGCTATAAAGTCTATTAAACCGTGTTTAGTTTTAAGGCCATAGCCAGAAATAAAGCTTGCTTAAAATACATCGAATATACCGTTAAAAGATCCATCGCACTACGCATATAAATAAAGTATTATTTAACAAGTTAAAAAGAGCATTATAAAGAGCCCAACGCAAGCGATGTTCAATCATGCAAAATGGCTGGATTGGAGTGCTCTCTGAGTGCTCTCTGGTCATATTAGAACAGGCGCTGATTCACTGGACCAATTGTTGGCGCACAACTGCATCTGCCTCCTTTTCCACCTAACATTGCATGCGCATAAGTCGTTTTTAGGTGCTCACGTATATATTGTTCTACCTTCTTGTTGGAAAATTATGGCAACTTCAAATTTTGCAAAAAGTGTAGATTTCAGTTTCAAAAAACCTTTTAGTTCACGAATAATTTTGAAGCCGCCATTGCGTTAAACCTAACTGCCGGCCTTCAAACTGCCTTCATAGAATACACTGAGACTAAATGCATTGACAAATTCCTCTGCGCTGTGGGATGATGCCATTAAGACCTCAAAATACATTGTAATGTATATGGACCAGGTTGTGTGTTTCATATGTGGCATTTAAAAACTAAATTTACTGATGATTTATCAGTGAACAGTTCATGGTCTGAAAAATATCATATTTTGAAACTTGTTTGAAAGCAAAAGATACCAGTTTCTTAAGTAAAATATTTAAAGGACCATTAGCTCGCTTATAACGGATAACATACACTCATACTTCACTTATTACTCATAAGTGTAACCATAGCCTTTTTTAGGGTTTTTCATTTTTCCCAGTTTATATGCGCTAGTATACTTTTTATATTTTCTAATATGCCTTTCATACAATTTCCATATGAAACTGTCCGAGAACATTTCTTAGCCTGGTGTGTACCATGTGCGGTGTTTTGGTCCATAAAACTGCATGCATAAAAAAATTAAAAACCTTCTTTTTGATGGGTGGGGTTAACGAAACATGGTTCAATAACATATGATGGTATGGGCAATTGAGTTACTTAGAAAAACTACTCTCTTTAAAACGTGACCACTATTTACTGACCACTATCTCCTGAAACTATACTGATTGCAATGCCATTTCTAAAAGGCCTGGTAAGAAAAACCGTAAATTTCAAAAAGTAACCTTCATGAATTATTTAAATTCTAAATGATAGAGCATTGCGTGATGTGCATGTTCTTAAAGTGGAAGACCTGCGTTGAGAGTTTACATTGATGATTTTTCAACCAGTTTTACAATCAGTAGTTTTGATGTATCTCAAAGAGTATTAACAAATGCGCGTAGCGAAACCAATTTTATGTAATAGAAATATTTAGCATTACTCCGCCAAAGGCCCTTGAAATTCGATTCTACAAATCTGAATGGTAGTACAGGCAAACAATGCGTCAATAGACAATTACACAGCCGAATATATGACATTCTTTTTCTGCGCAAAACATAGATAGAGATTTTAGATTTTAGTGTCCTGCGTCCCTGTATCTGCCAAATTGTACCAGTTTGTGCAAATAATAAAAAAAATTACAATTTTGGAGGACCTGGAATGCCAGCATTACATGCAAATTATTTAAATGCAGTGTTAATGGCTTAACTTTGACATTGCCTTGAAGACCTTGAGACGCTCACATTGTGGATCTATTCAAAATAGATTATAAAACTCTTATGATATTTGTGTTGTTCAAATGAAACACAAGTTATCCCTTCTATAACATCCAGCGTGCCATAATACTTACGTTCCAGCAATATTTTAAGTCTGCTACGCAGCTATTAGAATTGTAGCAATCTGTTAAAAAAGGAGCTTCATTGTCCTTTTCGGATCATTCAGTGCTATAAGGCCTTCGAAAAATTTATTTTAATTGTACAGGTGCACTTATAATCAAACACAAAGAGTAAATGAATATTCATGATACATCCGCACAAACAATTTTTCTTCTCCTTACTTGTATATCGTACGCTATCCCCACTTTCCTCTGACAATCCGAGGTCGAATCATGCTCCATGTTAATTAAAAGGTATAAATGTTTTATATATTTGTTGTCCTTTTGATACCGAAATCCCCGAACCTGACTGAATTTCTTCTTCATACCTAAAACTTGCAATCACGTAGAAAAGACAATCCATGTAAGCTAGGCCTACGTGGTAGTTTAATAGACATTAACGTCCTGAAAACAAGTGCGATTTCCAGACTAAATGATCAATTTGTTAGAGAGCTTTTCGTCTCTTCGTCCAAACCTTTGTTTGCCCCTTCCGCTCCTGAACTCTGCAGGAATCTTAAGCGTCTCACTGGTCAATGCAGCAAACTCACATATGGTGACGTGAACGTTTTTTCCATATTTCCACTGACTTCAATCCCCGATCAAACAACATTTCGCTACTATTAATGGGATAACCTAAATTTATTAATATAGTGAAGTTATCTAATGCTGGAAGCCTGACGCTCCTGAAATATTTTGGGTGTGTTTTGCACCTACTAAGATTACGGCACTGTTAACGTATCATTTTCGAATCAATAAAAAAGATCACAATTTTTGATACCATTCTAGAAGATTGCAAATTGCTCGCATAGTCACCATTTCCTCCCTACCCCTTCAACTCCATTTGATACTCTTATCAACACAAGCGTACATTTCAGCTTTTTATGACATATTTAACCTGCAAATTGTAAACTATGAATATCCAATTGCTCCAAAACCATTTTTTTCAGAATAATATTTAAAGGTCACCATGTTGAAGACAGCTAGCCAGTTACAGATATCCTTCTCTCTTTTATGTGCTTTCCAAAATTTAATCTCTGGTTAGACGTGTTCGAAGTAACACCTGCTAGATAAGTTTCAATATCAAGTAGACGTCTCTAAAACCTTTCGAAATAAGCTGTTAGCATTAATGTGTGAATTTTGTGAGTGACTGCTTACATTGTACGTGGATGCTGTTCACACGAAAACTATACCCAATCACACCGCGAAGAATTATTAAAATATTTAACTTCGTCATTGTTGTCCCTCCATGGATTGGCTCTTTGGCCTCTCCTTGCCTGATGAATGGTTCAAATCTCTGTTGTTACTTAAATAAGTATCTTTGCTTGTAACATAGAAAGTCATAATAACGCAGCTGGCTCTTCAAGATTTAGTTCTTATCGTCTTCAGTCTTTGCATTTCAGCAAGGCCTGCAGTTGTCTTTTTCGTAAGTCACGTAAAGCAAGCTGACATGTTTGTTTAATTCTGTCTTTTTGAATAATGCAAACGGATTTCCTCATCTCAGATCATCATTTGGATATTTTTAATTGATTTTTGAACTTGAAGGACATAATTGCTTGTAGGTGACATGCTACACTCTATGAAATTAATTAATCTGGCAAAAGCTCAGCATGCAACATTCAATTAAAAATTTCAATGTTGATATCTTATCGTTTTTTTTGTATAAAACTAATTCTTTTCACCTCAAAAATCCACATTTAAACCTATTTTCCTTGCAGTTAAATAGTCTGGAAATGCAAGAATTTGCATTTTAATTTGAAAAAAATATCTCTACCGTGTTATTGTATTTTCTTTCTGTACCGATTTCGGCATTAAGAGGACGCCTTCATTAAATTATTATCGTTTTTCTGTGATCAATCGTATCCTGTGTACTCCACTTTCTTGATTAAAATTGCGTAGGAAAGCCAAAAACTCGTCATCGAACTCTGCTCGTCTTAATGCAACCCAGGAGCCCAACAGTCAATCAAACTCCCTAAGTGCAGACAAGGTCATCGCTTAAGCTGTGGCTTTTACTGTTTACATGCTGCTCTTTCTGACTTTAATATTTAAATTATAAAATCAAGCAATCAATCAATAATGTTCCTTAGGTTTTAGCCGTTTCTAAAGTATTTCAACGTTGATTTACACTATCTGGGGTCAGACAAAATGGTTTGCTAAGTTGTCAATTAGTAAGTCTTTTGCAAAAGCAAACTTTGCAATATAACTGTCTTTAAAAATATCTCAAAATGTATTTGACACGCTTTAGCGGATCCTGCCTGCACTGTTTTGGATAGCGGATATCCACTGCATGAATTTGTAGCCAAACGATCTTAAAATGTCAGTTCATTTGGCGCTAACATGCCATACAGAGAAGGATCTATATCCTTTTTCTCATGCAAATAGCAGCCAAACCACTGATACAAAAATGTGTCTTTATGGATCATTTTATTGAAAGAAAATTCATGAAAAGGGTCTGCAATCTGACATTTTCTACCATTTATATTAGTTACCTCTTCACGGTAAGCCGACTTCATTTCATGCATGCACTGTATCAAATTAGTTGTTTTTGGTTTTAAAAATTAAAGAAAAAGTCAAACGTTGGGAAGCATTGCAAAGAAGCCTATCAGGACGTCTCACTAGCAGCTGCATAGCCGTTATTGTTGCTGGCAGAACATAAAATCCTAAGCCAAAAGAGATTAATAGAACAATTTCCGGTTGATTAGTGGCATCAGCTAGCTATACATGATCTCACATTTTTCATTCTCTGATATAGATGGCAGTCCCTGATAATGCATTTAAAGGAATAAAAATCACGCTTTAGTCCTAAATAATTTAGTTGGTGACACTAAGCCGCCTTCTTTTTATCTGATGAGGAAATAAGTCAAGTGCATTTACCGATCCGGTCATATTTCAAGCTCACTCGATTCACTGGAAGTTGAAATAACTATAATGGTTTAGAAGTTGCAAGCATTAAACTCAGTCAAAATATTTTGTCTTTAAAAAACTACATTTAACTGCAGTCTGCATTGCTTTTTATTTGTCTTGCGTCATCTATTATACTACGGCTGGCTTTTTGTTAGATTTAAATGCAATGCATGTATACACTTTCAAAATTTGCATCAGATTGCATTTTTTCTGAAAAGATAATCAAACCTGGATTCAAAGATATTTATTTATATATCCAAATATATTCCAAGCAATAATCGAGTTTTTGCCTAAGAGATGATGTTATTAACTTTTTCCGTCATTTACCAGGAACCTTCAAGGGATTTCCACATTTATCCACCGAAAAACAAGATCGATGCCTATTTGTTTGATGTTGATGCAACAAACAAGGTTCATCTTGTATATAGCACGATGAAACCAAAAGGAACCCTTCGTTTTGTTGGCTTCATGCTCATCGGAGTAAGGGAATTTATACAACTTAATTTGGATTGTCTCCAAATTCTTACGGACTAAAGGAGGTAAGCATCTTCTAGAACGAACAGTATTGTTTTGCAGGCATTTCTAACTGAACCAGTCCTAACATGTACCCTGTAGGTGTCTTTTTTCCAAAATGCATATTGACGTTTTCAGGAATATAATCGGTTGAACTGAATTCCAAAATACCAAAAACATCATAGCTCCGGCCTTCATTTTAAAGTGCTGCGATTTGAATCTCAATTTAAGCTAAGGCGGCCTTTCAAAACACTGAAGGTTTTCGGTTATTTTTGTGCAACCTAGTAAATAAATAACGGATAAAAGTGTTCCACAGGTTTATCAAATGACACTTTTCGCATTGAAAGAACATTCAGTTTACTGTAAGTATCGTATTAAATGAAACGTTAAATGACCCAGTAAAGCACCAATTTAATTTTAAAATTATGATTTCATGAGTTTTAATATCCATTTCGCACAGAATGTTCCCTCCCAAACCATTTTAGCCACGCATAGAATTTCAGTTTTTAATTAAAATATTTTAGTGTTTCCAAAATCATAATTAACTCTAAAAATGTAATTCTTAACGTTTTTGCAATTGTAGAGGTCCTTTGACATAAACTGAACTTACTGGTCTCTGGGGTTTCCAAACCAAAGTTTATGAAATTTCCTAGGATTTTTTGCAAAAAAGACTACTTAAAATCAATTGAACAAAGGAAATAATTTTTATGCATGCGTCAGCGTCAAGCCAGTCTTTGTGACTTGAGTACAGTACCTCAAAATTATTTTAAAAAACTAACTTTAATAAGTTGGCGTTGTTTAACAAAAAATGGGTCTCCAAAAATAATTGATTATACATATGAAAAGCTTTTGGTGATACCAACGCATGTTGTGTAATATATTGGACCTGATCTACCGCCTCGTTGATAGATCCACCAGAGTTAAAAATGATGTATTTCATTTAAGATTATGCTAGTTGGCTTGAGAAGCTACTGTCTATCGTCTGTTTGTGAGAGATAAATAAAATAACTCTTACACCTAAATTTTACCATTGAAGCCTCAAGCGTGTTAACACCAACGAATGTAAAGTTTGGTTATCCGGCATGCTCAGTAATTCGCCTTTCCGGTTAAATTAAATTAGTTTTGACGAGCAGCTTACTAATAATTCTAATTAGTAACCTTATGTGTAAAAGTGAGTGTATTTCCCACGGCATTGTCGGCGAATATCACTTTAATGAGCGGGTTTCTGCACGAACTGACCTAGTGACGCAAGACAGTAGACAGACAAGACCAAAAACCTAGCGATCTCAAAACGGCGTTTGCATGCAGTTAAGAAGTTCAATCTGTCAAAAGAACATCAGGTCAGTTGGCTTGCTGGTCAATAAGCCCACAATGAGAGTTATTTAGTTTCTGAGCCACCTGAATGTACGAACGTGCTTTTTATTTAATTAATTGCTTATTGTACAAAAAAATATGGAGAGATCAATAAAAGGACATGTGTACAGTCAACTGACTGCTAATAATGCTTTATTTATTATACAATAGCCAGGTAGACTGAAACATAGACAGAAAGTTTTGAATAAGTAACAATTATGAGATCACAGAACCTGTCTTATAAAGGATAACCCAGGAGAATGCCATTAGATATTTATTTTCCTTGTGGGGCCGGAAAATAAATGCAACCTGATATTGTTTTTGTTTAAGGTCAAATTCAGCTGCATAGTGTTGATCGGGAAACGCATAGCGCTCTATTCTAACGGAAACTTTTTAATAATTAAAATAATGTAGGAGATCTCCTGGGTGAAACTAAGCATGTATAAATGTTAATAACTGAACTGCAGCTTGCATAGACCCCATCTGTGCGAGAGTTTGGTGTGTGACTATGGTGTTAGTAAAACAACTGCTGCTAAATAATCTGCTTGATATCGCCTCTAGCGTCTACAAAGGTAGTATTAAATCAAACTTTCCCTTACTATATGCAATATAAGCAGATACCTACAGAGGCTTTCACGGGATAACATCTCGTTCCAATCCTCAAATAGGATCGTTGCTTCTAAAGGATTAAACAAGGATCTGCGCTGTCAGCCTGGTTCCACCGGTAACCGCTAAATAAAGCAGAATTTGAAACTGAAGGGATATTTGGACTACTTACTTAATCGCAAACCTGAACTTAAAACATAAACATATTGGAATAAAATGTACACTTTCATTTTATTTTCGGAGTTGAAAATCAGTTATGGTCAAAAAGGATCAAAAGATCCCAATGGTAATTTAATCGACGATAAATATCATGAAAGTTCATCGCACATGCGTAATGGAGCATGAATTTAATGGTAAAACTTTACTGTGGTTTTCAAAGAACATAAGTGGATCCTAAATTGTATGGGGTATTAGGGCAAAGATACAGAGAATAGCTGTCACAAGGAAAACGGCTTGATATTTTCTGTGGTCTTTACTCATACTTCTAAATCGCTAATCCTAGACAGGTTCAATGAGTCTCCAGATGCAATATTTTTAAGAGTAGGGTTTCAAAGAACTGAGTTTTCAGTGTTGGTCTAAATCTACCTTTTCTCTTCCATGAACCGCTCAGCAGAACAGGTATCAATTCCATAGATCGGATGGTATCCCAACAGGATCTCTTGACTTTACGGATTTATGAAGTATGATGAGCAAGCGTGAGAAGCCGTGTAAACTGATTTAAAAAGAGTAGGTGAAGAAATGTACTTGTATGCAAATGCACAGGGGGTCGGTACGCAAAAATGAGAATCCTTTCACGCCATTGCAAACTGCCAGAGGTGCTAAAATCCTGGAGGACAAGGATGAGGCTTTAACTCTCTCCTAGTTCTTCCAGTCCAACTTTGTAAAATAATCTACCTATTTCCGACTCACTCATGCTTATGATCAAATGGTCCCAAGAGAAACCGTCTTCATTCCCAATGCATTTGTTTCAGAAATGATTACCTCCGGTCACAATAAAAACCTCACCAGTCATTTTTGACTGGGTGCCTACCCTTCTGTTGGAAGTTTCCAACCGTCACTTCCTATTAAAGCAATGGAAGTCGAACGTCTTCCAGCATCTACAGGCCAGTGATTCTTACCTCTTTTGGTTGCAAAATCAAGGAAATCATAATAACCGAAGACTTTCTGCACTTTATCGACCATAATAACTTTCCTCCCGATGTTCAACTCGGCTTTCGCAGGGAAAGATCCTCACTTGGGTATATTATAATTTCAGTTGACCACTTAAGCAGGAACGCAATGTAGGCAAAATGGTGTAAGCCCACTACATCTACTTTAAGAAGACTTTCAAAAGCATTCCTCACCAAACGTCTCCGGAAAATGTGGGCAGCGCAGTATGTTGTGAAAGCCTCTTTGCATAGATCCAGTCCTTCGAGTACCAACAGTCCTCAGAGGTTTGGGTGGGGCACAGTGTCACACGGGACTCAATTGTAGGCTCAACTTTATTCCTTTGACCTAGACTGTGGAGTCATTAGGTTTGCCCTAGGCAGATACCACTGAAATGCAACTGGTCAAAGTCATGAATTGAGCCGCAAGGTGGCTTCTTATGGGTTTTTTCCGTAAATTCACACATATTATATAGAAAAATTATTTTGTGTGTACTTAGTCTGAAAATCTTTCTCACACTTCTACAGCCCGTTGTGACAACAGAACCAGACATTCTCCCCACCCGCTTATCTATGCATTGGCAGCTGTATAGTGGCGAATTGTTGATTTGTTTTGTAATTGTTACTACATTGTAACTAGTTGACAGTCAGAAGGGCTTGACTGTGTGGATAACATTTTCCTTCAAACCAACCCTGAACTGCACGATGGTGTCAAATTCAGCCATCTTAAAAGGTGGGCTACTGTGGGGTTTAAAAAAAAAGTTTCTCCAAAATGTATGGAACCATCTTGTAACCATATCTTAAATAAGCTCTGCAGGCATGGAGACCTCGGAACGTCTGCGACTATACCATCATTGAGAAGACTCGGATGTGGTCGAGCAACAACTGGTTTCATCCTTCTTACAGGCAGCTAAGCTACACTTTTTACACCGTAAATGGTCTACCCTGTACCTTTTTCCACAAGGAATTAATTCACACGTCCACTCTGTGCAGTTATCCTGTTAATCTACGCAAGTATTTTGACAGTAGCAAAATGTTTGCTGTGTAGAACACTCTGCCTGTTCATTTGGTTTTCTCCTCAAGTGTGGATTCATTTAGGTCCAAACAAGGTACGCATCAAGCTATCCCAACTGCATTGTGTTACTATTGCATATAAAATGGCCACTATTAATAAAGTTATGATGGGATTTTGTTATGCAGACCATTGCATGTCGTATGCACTTACGTAGACGAGCACATTTTTCATGTTCGTTATCTACAGACTCCTTACTTCGCTTTTACATTCAGCTATAAAGAGTTTAGACGATTTCGCCTATCTTTCTCTTAATAAAACTGAACTATGCTAAATTATGCTGTATTTTATTGCCCACGTAATGAGAAATTAAGGCGTTATGATGAAGTATACAGGGTTTCTTTAGATTTTGCACAAACGTCGCCTTCCAAGAAGAGAGGAAAACAATACCTTTCCGATTTGCCGTAAGCAAAGTCATGCCGCAATGGCTGATGTTCAGTAGAGCAAATAAAACTGTTATTTCAATTTAACATAGAATATATATGCATGTTTCCACTTCAGAAAAAAGAAACACAAAATTCGTTAACCACAGGCTGTCATTGTGGGCTGACATCCCGTTTAAATTGGCTGTCGCCTCTTCCATATTTCTTCTAAGGTGCCGTACATGGGGTTTAATTCGATGTGTCAGTTAATGCATGAGTCATCTGAGTAAATAGCTTGCAAAAAGGTTCGGCCTTTCGTAAGTGTGCAGGAAGCAACAATGCGGGTTTTGTCCCAGAAATATTTTATCCCAGGTTCCAGCGTATGCATGGCATCTTCAGCTTAGTTGTTTCTCTTCCTTACTGCCAGTTGATATTCAAAGAGGCATGTGGAGGTTAATCTTTCTGTCTGACCACAATACACCTCATTTCAACTGTCGAAAGGAATCTTTTGCATGTTGGCTTGTGCGCCACTGCGATTTGATGATTTCTTTGGTGTCTTTCAACAAGTCGGACACGTTTTTAATGTACAGAAGCGTTCGCCAGATTACTAGGTTTGTGCGATTGATCCTAAAAATCTAGTTTCTTACCTTATTCTTTTAATTCCTCTCTTCCCAGGCATTGATGCGAAAAATCTCTTGGAAAGCCATTTCTGAAAAATAATTTGAACTAATAACCAAGTTCAATTCGGTAGACATCGATATCAGAAGAGTGTGTTTGTGCTCGATTGAGTATGGTGTTAACAGTACTCCGCTTGTGAGCAACATTTTGCTTGCTCTGGTAATGTAGGATAACATTCGCATAAACATTTTTTGCGGTTAATCGAGGTGTGAAATGTCCCGCCAGTCTTTAACTGTTCAAGGACTCCAAGAAATAGGAGTTTACTGTCAACTTCTATTTCAAACGTGAAGGTGATACATGGCAACTTTGAGTTAATAACCCTATGTAGCGTACCTAATTGATCCTTTCTAATGATGACAAACGTGTTATCCAAAAAGTTTACCCATAATTGAGGTTAGCAAGTAGTAAGGCAGTATCCTTTTATTTTTGCATTCTAACAGCAATCAAAAAGTCAGAGATGAGTGACCTACGAGTCGACCGAAAAATGCGCACTGTAAGGAGCAACTGATTTTGGGGAGGCAGCGTAATGATACTTTTTCGGGAAGCGAAAAGAGCGCACTGCAATGTGAAGACTGGGCAGATGAATATTGTCGGCAAAGACTAGGGAGACTTAAATGGTCATTTCTGGCTTCTTAGCCATCGTCAGCCGTTCATACCCAAGCCCAGGTGATGCACCACCGCAGAATCCAATCGTGACCCTTTGATCACAAATTCAACGCTCTAACTATTGAACCATGGGCTCATTGTCTTTCCGGTTAAGAAAGGGATCATTGACTTGCATTAGTTGAAAAACGCTTTACGATGGCTAACGGAACTCACTTGTGAACCACAATACAGAGCGGAACGAGTGAGTTCCCTTGGCGACCTGTAAAAGTTCATCAGTGAATGCAAAAGTATAAACTAAATATCACACTTCTGCGGAAATAAGTGGTTAAACATGCAATGAGGAAGATTTAATCTCTATTAATGCCACGCAACTAGCAAAAAAAACTAACAGACATCAAATCAGCCAGCAACAAAGATAAAAAAGTTGAATGGCGGCAATACTGTGTAAAGCGCTAAGGCTATACGCGCCTGCAGTTAGTAAAAACATACGACAGTTCGACCGTCGTAGTCCGACGATGTTCATCGTATGTGCCACGTAAGGGTGATGCAGGGACGTTGACTTGCGATTGATTTAGTTTAAAGAGATATTCACCCTGCACTGCATTTACCGCACTCTCTCCTACTCACACACCTGAGCCCGGTGTCATAACAGAGTCAAAAAGACCGGATATGGGATAGGAATTTGTTGGCTCTCGCGGCCGGAGCCATTTCTGGGCGTACCACAACACCTGAAAGGCAAACAAAGAGCTAGTGAACAGATCATCAAGGAATACGACAGATAACGTAAGCGACCACCTGTGGTGGCGTGGGGAACTTTAGCGGTGTATCTGAAATAAACCAGACCGAGTCGGATTTTGAGGAGTCCTGTCTGGCCTCAAACCTTTAAATACGTTTTTCAGCCATGATTTGGTACGTATTCAGATTTAAAACTTTCCGTTTTTATTACCTAGACCAACATATGCAAGTTTTTTTAAGACCAGTACATCAGTGTTTAAGAAACCACCTGAGAAAGCGCGCAGTTATACAGTTGATGAAATATCCATTTTTCCTACGGAGGAATCCCTCGTAGTCACCCATCGCAATGATCATTTGAGAGATCGAAAGATTGACACGATCCACAAGGTGATTCTATAAAGTTGGAGGCTGGTGTATTCACAACTGTAAAGAGGGATGAGAACTGTGACCAAGTATACATGAGCTCCTTGAGACTATCGGTCGCAGTGGTACTGCTGGTTTCTGAACCTCGAGTTGTCCACAGATTTTACCTTTGGTTGACTCTGTTTGTCTCGAGGACTTTGCAATATCCCCTGATATTTTCTTCTCCCCTGCCCTAGTAGCAAGCGTATATCGAGGCGATATCGCGAATAGCGAATTTTCGCTTTTGAAGGCATCGACATGCCATTGGTTCCCTCTCTGATGTAATCTGGCTGTTGATTGGTTGGCAGTATTTAGTCACGTAGGCACTTCTGGCGCGCGTGACTGCACGCCATTTTTTCGCGGCGTGCGCGTGTGACGCTTGACGTGACAGACCTCCCTATTTTTTCTTTGTTATCTATTTATTTCTGCCTTAATTTGTTACCTTATTGATAAATATGTTTAGACAGAAGTCTGAAAGAACTCGAAGACGGCGTATTAAGCGATACGGGGACCAAAGTTTAAGTGAAATCGACGTTGTAAGTTGTTTTTAACTTTTATTTTCTGCTCTACGATTATTGGCTAGGCCAGATATGTACAATTTTAACATAGGTTATTGTAGAGAGTTGCTAAAACTGTTCACCCGTAGATTTTCAACTATATATGGCGAGGAGCATATGACATACAATGTGCACAGCCTGATGCACATTGCTGATGACGTTGAGCGTCATGGTGTCCTTGACTCTTTTTCAACCTTCCCATTCGAAAGTTATTTAGGCCGCCTCAAGAAACTGCTTAGAAGTCCTTCGCGACCTCTGCAGCAGATAGCTAGACGTCTCAGCGAGGTCGAGGGAGCTACATTCGTCCCATGTAGGCTGCCACCAACTAAGTTGCTTAATGAGCACAACGGAGGGCCAGTACCCGTTGGTTATGAGTATACTAGACAATACCAGGGTATAATCATAGATAACTTTCGCGTTGACATTACCCCCGCCAATAGGTGCATTGGGATTGAAAATGACATAGTATGTGTTAAAAATATACTGTCAGATGAAGGTGGATGTCTACGAATAGTATTCTTCAAGTTCACGAACATGACTGATTATTTTGACAACCAACAGCGGTCTTCTCTTTTTAAAGTTTACAAGGCCAATATAGACAGCACTCTAAGATGCGCATTATTCCCTAAATCGTTTACACAATATGTTTGTTTTCAACTGGAGACTAATTATATCTTGATTGAAATTATTAGTAGCTTTTAGAAAACCACTTACTGTCCCTTCGCCTTCGCGAACAGTGCTCGTGGACCCTACAAATGCACAGTCCCTATAGTGAGTGGTTTACGAGCACTGCAGGGAAGAAGTGGTCACAGTGGTAGGATGAAAGTGTCCATATATATGGACACTCACATCTTTAATCTTCATCCCCATTTTTTCCTGTGCGTTTGTAGACTACTAACACATGGCCAACTCTCAACAGAACAGAAATCCTAAACGCCAGTGCAGAGCAACTATTGATGATGCCATTAGCGAACTGGAGTTGGCTGGTAATTGCCTATCACCTCCGGTAAGTTATGCACATCTAATATTGGTCACAATTTAAGGACGGTAGACAATACCAGGACATTACGGTGACATCTAACGTCACACTTCCCTCAGGGGAGCACGCACGTCCAGAAGGTTAGTGGTTTTGTTAACACTTACGTCTAATCAATTAGACTTTCTAGGGGCAACATTGAATGATCGGTTAGAAAAAATGGAGAGGGCGATCATTCTCCTCTGCCAACGAACTGCCAGGATAGCACAGACCCAAGCAGTTCTCTTGAACAGCATGGGGCGAGTGCTCGGCAGTATACAGGAGCTGGAGTTGACCATGCAACAACAGTTCTCCTCCACTGCCGTCCTGGCCGCCGCATTGCCAACAAATCCCGTAGGTCAGCCTGTGCGGACGGTAATGGATTTTAAAGAATTAAATGAAAAATTAGAGGACCGCTCCTACAGAGGTCAACTGGTAGGTATCCCATTGTATCCTTATTAATTACATTAGATCACCTTCCTCACTTGCCTTGGCGGACGAACAATTGATGACTTCGTCAAGCGCCTTTTTTATGGACGACATAAGTCTACATATTAACTTTAAAAGGCAGGAAGAACAAAGACGGTATCTTAGGATCGAAGATATACGAGGTGATAATGGGTATGCCTGATTATGTATATCTATGGTCTATGTAACAGACGTGTTTGCGGCATGGAATGCCAACGGAAAGGCAACCTTGGCTGACCTGGAGTCAGCTGTAACAAAACGACTCAAACGATCGCTTGATACTCTGACAAAGCGTGTACAGAAACAAAAACTGTACAACGCAAACCAGCGGTAAGTATAACTCTAAGACTAATTAACAATAATTTGTACATTGTAGACAACATATTTGGACCGTCGTCCCAGGACCCTCCGGGTTCTTCTGCATCGCCGATGGATAGCCTCAGCACCTCCTATAACGTGTGAAGCAATTCTTTCAGCATTTGTACATATATTATTTTCTTATTTTTTTACAATATACACTTATTATGAAACAAACTTTCGCATTTCACGTTTAATCCATGTTGAAGGAGAGTCGCTTAATAGTGTGACGGTCACTCGGTCCGATGATTATAATTTGGTCGTTCGAATTAAGCGATAATAAGAGAGTTAAAACGTTAATGGAGAAGAAAAAACCGCTTCTACGAATGGAATAAGGGTGGGGGCCTTTTTAAGACAAGTAAAGAAATTACCCGCAATACTGTACTGCAAGCTGTCGCCATTTTTGAGTATCTCGAAAATTCGATATCGCCGCGATATAAATCCGCCGGACAAAATCGCTGTAGACTCGATATACATATAGCGAAAAATCGATATCGCCCCGCTATCGCCTCGATATACGCTTGCTACTAGGGTGTAAGACGCTTTATTACTCTTTCAAAAGTTAAATTCTGCATCTTGACAGGAACCACGTTAAGATACATATAGGTTGAATTATCTCGTAAAAATAACAGCATCTTTTCATCGTAATCCACTGTTCTCAATTTTGCTGTTGAACCACTATTGTCTGCAGGCAGGATGATGATTTTAACATCAATTTTTGGGCTTTTAATGCTTTCCACTCATGGTGTGAAAAAGGATTTCGGTTCTTTAAGGCATTCCCAGTGCTATTCCTTATAATGCGACGTCCCTTGTCTGTAAGATGTCCTACTGCAATGATGGATCCATGTAGGATCCATGTACTTCAAAGCAGAAATAATGTGTATCATTTCTTTACAATACATATTTGAATTTGTAACTCTTTGTT
This sequence comes from Schistocephalus solidus, assembly GCA_017591395.1. NCBI lineage: Eukaryota > Metazoa > Platyhelminthes > Cestoda > Diphyllobothriidea > Diphyllobothriidae > Schistocephalus > Schistocephalus solidus. The sequence goes on from WEDG01006634.1 coordinate 76,687, forward strand.
AGTAAATCTAGTAAAACACAATAATAACATATACTGGTAAACATTTTTTAAACCACTAAATCTTGCTGCCCTATGTAAATGCTCAATAACTTATTTTGAGTGGGCTCTCCGTCCAGGAGCTGTCAAATAGCAGGCATATACTGTAATATATTTCTATAGCCTACTTTCCGTTAGTCTACAATTCAGGAACTGAAATTCATTGCTTGTATTTAATTTATAATAATATAGAATCCATAAATCCCTTGTTCTCTATAACGACGCTGGACAGTGGTGTGTTGTGTCAAGTGTCTGGATAAAAACTTTTTAATGATTATATCTTATTAGTAAAACAGTTCCGCTCGCTTCAAACTCTCAACTATTGAGGAAGATAGATGGACAGACATCTCTGCAACGTAAAACACCACGACACGCCTAGAAATTAAAAACCAACTAAATCTCAATAAAAAGATGTGACTGCAGACCGACGATTACTAATTCGCCACTTGTAAAGCAAACACGTACAACAGATGAAAGAGCTCACTAAAAGTGGCGGTAAAAGATGGGAAAATCTCTTTGACCCAGTGATAAGTAAACCGAGGTGATAAACCTTTGAAGACCTATACTACCTGACGCAAAATATCTGCATATAGAGATATGTTTCTCGGAGATATCTTGGAGATATTTTAGATTTAGATCAAAAAAACTTTTTTTGGGTCATTAAAAAAGGCGCGATCGGCTCCAAGATCTCAGTCAATCAACCATCAAATTGAGCAGTGGACCGGAAAGATGGCTGTTTGAGTGGTGACCTGATACTAGTGTCAGACGAGACGGAGCGTTGACCTCCAAACTCAAAGTCAGGGCAGATCTTACACTTGAGTATTCATCGTCCACGCAATTAATTCCACCCTTGTAGAGAAGTTGAGCACAACTAAGGTACGCTTAGTTTGATAACCCATTGTTTATCGGGGTGAAGGAGAAGAAGGTTGTTTGTTCACCGTAATCATGGCTTTATTCGTCTGAGCTTTCGCACACTTACTAGAGTCCATCGTCAGAGATAAAAAAGCAACATAAACGAGTAACATTTATAAAAGGGGAGGCGCCAGTCAAGTGGTGACTACGCAGGGCCCTGTAGGCCGGCGCCAGATCGATAAATCGATTAACCGAGTTCTCATCGGAGGCCCAGGCTTAAATCAATTCTCGGCTTGTCTTGCATCTGGCGTGGGCGATTATCTTCATGGCTGCGAAGTTAAACTCGTGACCCATTTTGCAGGTGTGGGCAGCCACTTGAGATAAACTGTCACCCCGTCTAACAGCAAGCTTATGCTCGCGCGATCCAAGCATCCGTCCAGTTATGACACGGAATGCGATAAACTACCCCCGATTGATCAATAGAATTTACTTTGCTCTTGATTCTCATGACCTTACTGCACATGGTAGCTTTATGTCGGTGTGCAATTCCAACACCAAGTCTTGCAACAAATATGCTCGGTTGCATCTGACACGTTGATGAATGGCATCGCAGGGCATACCGTGGGGGTTGGTTCTGCTTGGGTCCTCCGAGGGCGAACATGTTGTCATCATCTTATAAACGCCTTCGGATAGCCATTCCGAATAAACTGGTCTTGGAGGTAACTGGCCTACGTGCTTTTTCCGCCGGGTTGCTACAATGAGTCTGGATGCGTTTGAACAGTGTTCTCACACAGCTTCGTTTGTGAGCCACCGGATGGTTGCTGTGAAAATTGAGAAGCCGTGTGGTGTTCGTCGCTTTCCAGTAGAGATTTGTTTCTATTTCGCCGTTGGGACGTCGCCTGACGAGTATGCTCATACGAACACATATACACACACCTGTAATGTGGGCATTCGCTTCCATTCGTTTATCGATGTATTTTAGACATATTATTGATATCCTGATTCGTAAAGCTACTAATAATCATTTGTTTAAACATCCTGGAATTTCAAGGCAATTTAACAATGCTGACAAAGTTACAAGAGACTCGAATGAACGTTTCTGGCTCATTATACATCATTAGCCAGGCATATCTAATCCTCGGCCGTGCATCGCATAAAATTAATCCCATGGCCCGTTTATCATGCACAGATGTGTTAAAACATATAAAAATGAACGGGAGAAGCCGTGTCATCTGCCTTTATACCAAAAACCTAAAATCCCATATCACCATCGTTTAGTAAATAATAAACTATACAACAAACGTGGCCTCCTGTTTTATCCAAATTCCAACAAATATTAAATGCGAACTCGGAGCATATCATTCTATTTCTGGTTTTGTGAAAGCTTTATGCGTTTGACTGTTTGGGCTGCTCTTTCGAATTTAAAGCGTAACGGCACTGATTATATAGGAAACTGCGGCTGAAAAAGTAAATTTAGCATTAAACCAAGAGCTCTGTTGAGATACTGGCTGTCCTCAGTGGCTAGTAATACACCACAAAAGTCTAAAAAGCCCTCTGACGTAGACTGAGTTACTTGGAGAGTTTCCCACAAACACAAAGACAAAGTTCATAATGTTGATCAGCACTTTATGCGTTAATAGATTTTAAGTATATTTGGGCAGAAATGCATTATCGGCAAAGACAAGGTAGATTTGAATGACTCTCTCTGGCTCAATAGCAGACGTCGGTCATCCAAACCAATCAAAACGTGTGGCAGCCACTGTTGCCAGAACCTATGAACAGCTGCTTAGACGCACTAAGTCCTAAGCATTGAGTTCTGGGCTGTCGTCTAGACAGTTTTCCTCGGGTGCCGGGTATACCATGTAAATGTGTATGTATATGAATAGTTAAACCCGTGGTTGCAATCGAGTGCGCGCGCAAACACCAGAGATAGGTAGTCTCGGAGATAGAAAACTAGTTTCTGTTCAGTTAAGGAGTCGAGTTTTGTGAACTAAGGCTATTGATTATTCCTCAGGTTTTAACAATAATATAAGGTAGCGTAGTGTAACAAAAGTAGCGAAACGATATTTTCCTATGATGTCGTGTCTTTGTTCAATAATATTCTCCCCACGGAAACCATAGCATTTTAATGTGACAAGATTGGAACTGTCAAAGCGATGGCGTAGCAATTGGATCACACTCTAGACCTCTACTAGCTGACGTCCCCATGGGAAAGCTTTAGAACATCCAGCTCTCTTTATATATTAAGGTCCTTTTCCTATGTTAGATATGTAGAGGACGGTTTTGCAGATGAAACGCTAAAGTTGGACACCCTCCTGCTCACTCGGTGTTAATATTTACTTCGGAAAAAGAGATAGAAGAATGCCTTCTCTTTCGAAACATTCTTCCCAACAAGACGCCCGATATACGATTCTAAGAAGTATATTCCTTAAGATAACATGGACAGGGAAATACAAAAATGTCCACAGTTTTATTGCTTGGTTGGAAACAAAGCCTAGTCCGCTGCAAGAAGAATATGTACGCATAATACACTGGAGAATGAGCCCGCCCTTATACAAAACACGCTACGAGAAAACGGAATTCCCGATAGTTTTATCAAACAAATATATGAAAGAAAGTTTTCCAAAAGCAGATGGTTTTTTGAGGGCTCCGGCGCGTGAACGTCTGCATTGCCGGTCAATGCTCATCAATGCTGTTTAATAATTGCAGGTTGCTGTCGATAGATGCTTTAAACGACTCACTGGTACCATCCTAATTGCTACGTTTTGACAGTCATAACATCATTATTCACCGTTTTTCCAAAGGATATGACGTCTTATTAGCTGTGTATGGATTCGAGGATTGGAATGTCTACCCTGTCTTGTGAATTCAACTCACGCACTTATAAACACTTATCTCCATCATTCATTTTTATTGAAGACAGAAGGATAGTCTTTATATGCTAACGAAGTCACCATGTCAGTCTCACTACTTAATATCCCCCATCCCAGCGCACCAGAAAAAAGTGCATCTTGCTCATACCCAAATTCGCGCCTTTTCTCTATTCATGCTATGTACAACTTTGCTTTATTGCATGCACAGCAGTTAGCTAATAATGGTCTAGTCAATTTGATAATCGATTAAAGAGTTAGTGCTTCATCCAATTACGGCAAAGTCTTTGCTTTTTACAAGGAAGAACTTCG